>JAQQSW010000087.1:40491-87488 GCA_028646575.1 Pseudocheirus occidentalis
TTATATTTCAATAAATAGATGTTGATTGAATGAATTCCTCTATAAACAATGATGGTCCTAGGAGACTGATAGCCAGGGGTGCCAAACAAGGGGCTGGACCAGCTGCTGGGGGAGAAGGCCTTCACCTGAGGTCAGAATACTTTGGGAAAGAAAGATCTCTAGCATATACCAAGTAAGACCCAGGTTTTTTATGCTTTTCCTTCTCTGATTCAGTATCCAGACCAGAAATAGTGGCATGCTTTTCCTAGCAAACAGGAATAGGGACTGGCCCCATGATTTCATTTGTCAAGGGAACTTTTCTGTAACATCCAGTCTTAGAAGGTTGCTTGGAGGTTAAGTGACTTTGCATAGCCAAAATGTGTTATGTGGTGTGTGATGCTTCACCCTGAGTCTTCCTTGCTTTTTCTGTTCATTACACCATGCTGCTCTCCCATAACTCGGATGTTGGAAGAAAATGAGATTTTAGAGCTAAAAGAACTCAGATTGGGTGGGATGAAAAGATGAAGGCCCCTTGGGCTCCATTTTCATTCTACTGGTTCAGGTCAAATCTGCGGGATAGGAACAGGATGATTTTTTTCCTTTTTTTCTCTCTCCCACAGAATCCCCTCATGTACATGGATCGGGCAACAGCCATAGCAGAGCCCCGGGCGCCAGTGGACCATGGCGTGCAAATCCGATTCATCACAGAGTCAGCTGATAGCACACAGGCAGCTTCTTTCCGCCGGGGTGGCCGTCGCCCAGCCAAGGACTCTAGAGCTAGTTCTTATGGGGTAGCGGTACGGGTGCAAGGCATTGCTGGGCAGCCCTTTGTGGTGCTCAACAGTGGGGAAAAGGGTAGTGATTCTTTTGGGGTACAGATCAAGGCCAGTGGCAGCAGAGGAACCCCTGATTCACTGAGCTCAGACTCGGAGCTTCCTGAGAATCCCTATGGTTCACCTCAGAAGTTTCATGGCTCCTATTCCCAGGGCAGTACCTCTGATGAGGAGGCTGGGGTTGGGCAGAAGAATAAACTTCAGCGTTCCCGTTCCCATGCCTCCCTGTTGGATGCCGCTCCCAAGGGCCCAGGTGTCCTGACTGGCAGCCTATTAGAATTAACCCCTTCAAATGGGCCCCCTGGGAATGCCATTGACACAGCACCCCTCTCTTCAGTGGATTCACTCATTAGCAAGTTTGACAGCCGAGGGCCCCAAACAAGGGGCCGGACTGGCTACCGTACTCGACTGTCCCCAGAACATCGAAAGCGAAGTCAGAGCTTAGATAGCCGCCCATCTCGAGATACTGCAGAAGAACGGGAACGGGTACAGGAACGAGACCAGGAACGGGAACGGGTCCAGGACTGTGACTTTAGCAACTCCTCTTCTAACTCAAAGCAAACCAGTATGATGAGTGGTCTAAATCAGGGCCAGGCCCCATCAAATGTCGTCAGCCGATCCCGACAGACCCAGGAGTGGGTGCTGCAGAGCTTTGAGGAGCCACGGGGGAGGGCACGAGACCCTACTCTAATGCAGGTGAGGTTCCCCAGCCTATCACCACCAACCCTTATCTTTTCTCAGGTTCCTCCCTTTAAACCAGAATACTATGGGTAACTTTTTATCTAAAGTTGTTAGGAACGGTGTTTCTCAGTTTCTATCCCTAAAACTTTTATACTACCAAAGATCCTTCTATAAACCAAAAACATTCCCACTACTCTCTCCATTTTCCTTGAATCCTGCTGCTCTTATATACCATTGCCTTATTCCTTCTGACCTCCTATTCCTGCTCCCCTACTGAGAGTGTTCTTTTTTTTTTTCAATCCCATAATTTATATTTTATCTTGCTGGTTTTGCTCTGGCTTTTAGTTTGTGCCCTGTGAATCACTATAGTCTGGACCCCAGGCTCTTCTTCAGCTACTGGCTTTCAAGCGGTTCTCCTGGGTCAGGCCTATTATCTTGCCTCCATCACTCCTAACTTTGCCTTAGGATTCTAAGTTCCAGCTTCTCACCCAAACTCTAAGCCCCTTCAATAGTACAGGTTCTGAAAACAAAAGGGAATCAGTCAATCAAGAAGTATTTATTAGAAACCCACTATGTGCCAGGCACTGGGGGTGCAGATATAAATATGAGACAGTCCCTGCTCCTGAGAGCATTCTGTGCAAGCCTTTAGAAGGCAGAGCAGTCTGTCCACAGGAGGGAATTGAGGTAGTTTTCACTTTGGGTTAGGAAATAAGGACATAGCAAGCAAGCATAGCTTGTCCAGACATTCCTGTTCAAGCCTCTTCCTCAAGTTCCCAGTAGCAATCCTTTATTATCCTAACCCTAAGCTGGCTTATCTGCTTTCCATCTCTGTTTGGCAGGTCACTGCCACCTCATAGCTGTCCTAGCCTAACTTGCAGCTTTTCCATAACTCCTCTGTCTTGCTCTCTTTGGTTCTTCACAGTTCAAGTCAACCCCAGACCTTCTGAGGGACCAGCAGGAGGCCACAACCCCTGGCAGTGCTGAACATGCGAAAGCTACCATCTATAATATCCTACGAGAGGGGTAAGTTAGAGATTGGTAGAGGGTTACCAAAGGGACAGTGGAGAGTAGAGTCCTGGGGCAAATAGTGGGGGAGGTTCTCTCTCCCTCTCTCTTTCTCTTTCTCTCTCTCTCTCTCTCTCTGTCTGTCTCTCTGTCTCTCTGTCTCTCTCTCTCCCCCCCCACTCTTTTCCCCTCCCCCCTCTGTCTCCCTTTCTTCCTCCCTTTCTTTCTCCTTCCTTCTCCCTCCTTATCTCTCTCCTTTCCTCCCAACTTGGTTTCTGTTCATTTTTGGTCTTTACCACTCCTTCTTTTCAACCCTTTACTTTGTACCTTCCCTTCCCACAGGAGTTCAGAAAGTGAAACATCTGTGAAGAGGAAGGTCAGCCTGGTGTTGGAACAGATGCAGGCCCTAGCGGTGAGTGGGCATCTTAGGGTAGAAATGTGAAGAAGTGCCATGGAAGCCATACTTAGGGCTGTCCTCCCTGTCCCTAGCAGGTAACCTCTCCCAATGTCTCACAAGCCATGGCAGTGCATCGCGGGCTGGTTCAGAAGGTCGATGAGCTGCAGCAAAAGCTGGATGAGGAGACAAAGGTGAGTAACCAGGCCAGGAATGAGAAGAGCTACCATTCTTGTAGCACTTTAAGGTCTGCAGAGCACTTTGCAATATGTTCTGTTTCATTTGATCCTCACAATGAGTTGGGACTGTTAATAATCCCTGTAAGGTCAGGAGTTATCTGAGAGAAAGGTGCTGTTATGACCCCCCTTTTACAGGTGTAGAACGTGAGGCAGACAGGTAAAGTGACTTGCCCAGGATCTCACAGCTAGTAAGTGTCTGATTCAGGTTTCAAACTCAGGTCTTCCTGATTCTGTGTTCAGTGTTTTGTGCACTATGGTGCCACCTAGCTCCACTGGAGAGGAATAATTTGGGAAGAGAAGGAAAGAAAACTGAGGAAGAAGCATAAAAAGTGGTGTTCTGAATAACAGAAGGGAGCTCTTATGTCTTTGGAGGCAGAAGAGGAGAAAGGGCTGGGATTTAACCCAGCAAGTCTCTAGTCCTTCAGAATGTGCTAACAAGCTAAAAGATGAGGACAGAATCATAGCAGCTGATGCTGTTTCCACCCATATCCCTGGAGGGTCCCCCTCCGTCCCCTGCCCTCCCTTCTTCTTTCAGAAACGGCAGAAGCTGGAGCTGTCTCATGAGCCATCCCGGACGGGGCTGGAACGGCAGCTGGAGGAGAGGGTAGAGGAGTGTCTACGACTGCAGGAGAAACTGGAAAGGAAGAAGGCCGAGATGCAGCGGAGCACCCAGGAGTGAGTAGGCCCTGGGGAAGGTGTGAGGATGACTGGGGCTTTAAGCTGGTGGATGGGAGATCTTTCCTGCGTGATCCCTGGGGAGCCAGCCAGTGGAGACTGATTCCTGCAGAGGCTTTAAGACCCAGGGATCATCTAGAAGGGAAATTGAAGCTTAGCATGGACCTCTTTACCTATCTTTGCTGCCAGGCTCCAGGGCATGAAACTCCTGCTGGACCAGGGTGAGAGGCTACGGCATGGGCTTGAGGACCAGCTGAAAGAGTTGCAAGACAGGCTAAAGCAAGGACAGAATCCTGAGCCTGCAAAGGAGGCCCTGTTGAAGGTAGAGGGGATGAAAGATGGCTCCCTAGCACCTATCTCCAAGGCTTCTCCAAACAGAGTTCCCTTGAATCTTTTTTCTCCGTGACACTTGAGAAGAAGGGCTGGGGTACAGAAAGCACTTACGGCTTGGCTCCAAGCAGAGACTGACTGATGGGCCTCTCACTTTATCTGCAAGCCTCTGAGGGGAGGGACTCTTTATGCTAACTAAAAAGTCTTGTGGAAAAGGTGAAATTCAGTCCTTGACTCTTAAGAACAGTCCCTTCTCTGATTCCTATCAGGACCTACTAGAGACCAGAGAGTTACTGGAGGAAGTCCTGGAGGGGAAGCAGAGGCAGGAGGAACAACTCCGGCAGCGGGAGCGGGAGCTGACGGCTCTGAAGGGGGTGCTGAAGGAGGAGGTGGCCTCTCGGGACCAGGAAGTGGAACGTGTCCGGCAGCAGTGCCAACAGGACATGGAGCAGCTACGCCGGAGCATGAAAGATGTCTCCCAAGTATGTGGGTTGGCTTTGATTGGTTGGAGGGGGATAGGGGTTTTTGGATTTTGGTATTCAGAGTCACAGTATCATATAGAGAACACTCTGGAAGAGAAAAGGAGCCAGGAGAGAAACTCAGGTGTCACTGGATTTCATGGTCTTGTCACTTACCAATAAATTGACAAAAGTAAATAATCCTTAAGAATGAGTAGGTCAGAGAACAAATCATAGAAACATTCAATAATTTTATTAAAGAGAATGACAATAATGAGACAATATATCAAGATTTATGGGATTCAGCCAAAGTAGTACTTAAGGGAAAATTCATATCTCTAAATGCTTACTTCAGTACAATAGAGAAAGAGTAGATCAATGAATTGGGCATGCAACTAAAAAACTAAAAAAAGAAGAAAAAAAAGAAAAATCCCTAATTAAACACCAAATTGGAGATCCTGAAAATCAAAGGAGAGATAAATAAAATTGAAAGAAAACCTTTGAAATAACAAATTATACGAGCTGTTTAAAAAAAAACAATAAAATAAACCATTAGTTAATTTGATTAAAAAAAAAATCAGCACCATTGATGGAGTCTGCTGTTGCCAAGCCTCTATGGGGAATAATCCAGAGGAATAGAGATGGTATGATCCTTGCTTTCCTAGACATCCTAACCTAGTGAAGGACACATGTGGCAGCCATTTTCATGGAAGAATATTAAATGGGGGAAGCTTTCTGGAGAAGCCAAGTTTTAAACAGAATTTGGAAGGATTGGGACATGATTTGATGGAGAGGACATTCTTTTGAAGGCCTGGTGTCACAGCCGAGAAGGCCAGTATAGATAGGACTTAGGTGCTGTCCTCCCTCCATCCCTCACCAGCATACCTTCCTTGGGATTCAGACTTTTGGTCCCCTCTTTCTATCTTTTTCCAGGACCAGGCCACCTTGGAGGTGGAAAGACAGAAAGTGTCAGCCCGAATTCGGGGCCTAGAGAGGGAACTCAAAGAGAGCACTGAGGAGACTGGTCACTGGCAAGGCATGTTTCAGAAAAATAAAGAAGAGCTTCGAGGGACCAAGCAGGAGTGAGTTATAGCCCCTGACTTCAGCTTACCTGATTGTCATTCCCTACCTGGGTTTTAAAAATAAAATCCCTATTGTTTCTTCCCTACCCAAGGGACTTGGCAGCCCCAGGTTTTGTGGGAAGGCTTTTGGGATGCTAATAGAAGGGAGAGGAGGGAGCTTTTGTCTCTCCCAGATGGGAGAGCCTGAGAGCCAAGGCGCCTTCATTTCTGTTTTGGAATGCAGGTTGTTACAGCTCCGGCTGGAGAAGGAGGATCTGGAGGAAGAACTCAGGGAGCAAATCGGGGCTCTGCAGAAGGACCTAGAGCAGGCTCGAGCCAGTGCTAAGGATAATCGTCAGGTCGAGAACCTCAGGAAGGTACCAGACAGGAATGGGAGTATGAGAGAGCAGAAATATGTTGTGGGGAGAGAAATCCTTAGGATGTCCACTTGCCCCAGCAACTGACTGACTTTAGGTTTTCATTACTGCATAGAGGGAAGGTTTTTCTCTATCTGTCCTTATCTAATCTCACCAGCCCTCTCTTTTTCATTGCGCCTCTGCATGAATTCTTTTTTTTGTTGTTGTTGCTTTTTTTGGAGGGCAACTGGGGTTAAGTGACTTGCCCAAAGTCACACAGCTAGTATGTGTGTCAAGTGTCTGAGGCCAGATTTGAACTCAGGTCCTCCTGACTCCAGGGCCAGTGCTCTATTCACTGTACCACTGTACCATCTTCATGAATTCTTGGATCCAACTGAACTAGTCTTTTTACTGACTGTCACTTTTTTTGGTGGGGGAGGTCCAGCCCATTGATTTCATTTATGTAAGGAGTAAAAATTAAGATCTGCCATTCACAGAATTGCCTAGGACACTAAGATTTTAAGTGACTTATCCAGCCAGAGATTCAGTATATGTCAGTGGCAGGATTTGAACTCAAGTCTCCAATGTCAGGCTTCCTGCCTCTAAGCCGTGTTGTCACTCACTACACCAAGCTTTCTTGTCAGTTACATATCCTATACAATTTCTCCTTCTTTCCTAGCATCTCTTCCTTCCTATTCTATGTCTAGTCAATCCTGTCCCTCTTCCAAGACCCAGTCTAAGTGTCACCTCTTCCATGAAGCCTTTCTCAGGCATTCTTTGAAAAATGGAACTTATATACGATATTATTCTACTCAGCATGTGATTATTTGTAGCCATTTATTATCAAATTACTAGAGGACAGGAATTTGTGCCTTACTTTTAACCCTTCTGTCCCCTGTGGTGTTTATCACAGTGCAAGTTACATCAGCCAGTAAACAGATAATTTGTCAAGTACTAGATGCTCTGGAGGCAGTGACAAAGCTGAAACATTCCCTGTTTGCAGGGAGTTTATATTCTCTCGGTGGATACATAGTTAACAAATAAATACTTGTTGGTTAACTGACAGTAACAGGGAATTTGGTATTGTAGCACTACCCAAGGGCCATGCTTCTTTGGTCTTTTGGGTAGCTGCTTAGTTGTTTCCTAGGTGGGTTACAAAACTCTCCTTTAGCACAGTGGGACAGCCTGAGACTCCTAGTCCTCAGGGAGCTGGGTCATGTGAGTCAGGGATGTTCCCTGGTCACTGCTTCTCAGAGTCTAATACCCTTGTCCCCCTAGGAGCTGCAGCGGGCACAGGGAGAACTGCAGGAGCTGCGGGATCATCAAAGTCAGGAAGCTGCTGGGAGGAATCGTGCTCGGGAACTGGAACAAGAGCTCGCAGCTCTGAGAGAAGAAGCTGAGCGGGGAAAGGGGGCCGAGCAGCAGCAGCTGCAGCTGCATAAGACCCTTCAGCAGCTTCAACAGGACTATGAAGAAACTGCCAAGGCAAGGGGAGTGGAAGGGAGGCTCTAGGAGAGAGGCCAGGGGATCTGGAAGACTGAGCAAGTCAGGAGGAGAGTCACATGCTTATGGGCATATATCTCTGAGATCTTGGGGATCTTGGGAACATGGTTTAGCCAGCCAGGGTGGGTTGGAAGGCTTGGGGCTCAGAGGTCAGCCCGCTTTATCTCTTTGGGTTAGGTTGGGGCAGAGTCTGAGCTACCTCTATGTCTCCCCAGGCCAAGGCAGTAGCCGAAGCAGAGGCAGCCATGATGGGGCAGCGGCGGGCAGCAGTGGAATCAACCCTACGTGAAACCCAAGAGGAGAACGATGAATTCCGACGGCGGATCTTGGGCCTGGAACAGCAGCTGAAGGAGGCCCGGAGCTTGGCTGAGGGTGGAGAGGCCATTGAAGTGAGGCTTCGGGACAAGGTGCAGCGGCTGGAGGTAAGTCATTGCTCCCCCACTGTCAGCTTTTCCCGCTGCCCCTTCTGTTGCCTCTAGAACTTCAACTCTCTTCACATATTGAATAACAGTTTATGGCATGTCAGATTTTCTCCCCCAAAAGCCTCTTTCTGCTTTGATCTTGTTATCTGTGCTTTATTTTCTATATTCCAGCATCCAAACCTCTCTTTGCCTCAGTTTATCTCTTTCTCTATCTTGGACTTACTTGTTTTGTTCCTCAATTTCCCTCCTGGTCCTTCCAGGTCTTATTCCATTAAATACCTTGTCACACATCTTCCTCCCTCTTACCTTCAGAGAAGTTAAAACACAAGCTTTGCTCCTGCCCCACCAATCCTACTTCCCTACCCACCTTAGCCCCATCTCCCCTCCCTGCAGGCAGAGAGACAGCGGCTTGAGAAGGCCCTGAACACATCTCAGGAAGAAGAAGAATCACTGGCCGGGGCGAAGCGGATGCTGGAGGGCCGGCTGGAGGAGGCGCAACGAGGTCTTGTGCGTTTGGGGCAGGAGCAGCAGATGTTAAACCGAGCCCTGGAGGAGGAAGGGAAGCAACGGGAAATCCTTCGGCGGAACAAAGCTGAGCTGGAAGAGCAAAAACGGCTGTTGGATAAGACTGTAGAAAAACTAAACAAGGAGGTGAGGGGCTGAGGGTAGTACAGATGTTTGAGTCCTAGCCCATAGACAGTTATTCTGAGGGCAAGATCCGGGTGTTCAGGTATTGGAGGCTTCTAGCTTCCGTTCCTCAATTAAAAGGACAGTTTATTCTGTCCCTCACTCCCCCAGATCTAGTCAGGAAATGTCCTGAGCAAAATCATAAAGTAGATGTTTCTTCTCCTCTTGTTTGGGGTTTGGGGTGTGGTGTCTTGTAGTCTTCTCCACCAGGGCTTGGATAAAAGGTGTTAGTTAAGAACAGCTTTTCATTTTTAATGTGTCATCCCAGGCAGGAGCATTTATTATGAAAAATATTTAACACCCAGATAAATTCTTCTCTAGTGGCAGATTTACAGGCTGTTAGGGGACACATTTTTGTGGAGGAGAGTTTTCTTGGTTATCCCTCAAATTAAAGTGGGTTTTTTTTTTATCAGGCCCTTTTTGACCATTCTGGCAAATCAGAGTATAGGCCTGACTTGTTGGGGTTGGGGGCACAGTTGTGGATACAGAGGTTATACTGGGATGCCCTAGTGATGGAGAGGTCTCTGGGGAGAGTCCTAGAAATCAAGCCCCTAAGAAGGACATTAGGGCATTTGTTAAGAAAGGTGGTACTCCAACTTGTGTTTTCTCTCTGTTTTTCAGTTGGAAAAAATTGGAGAAGAGTCACAGAGAGCCCTAGGGCAACTACAGGCAGAACTGGAAGAATACAAGGAGAAGGCACGGCGAGATGTAGCAGGTGCCCAGCGCCAGGCCAAGGAATGGGCCAGTGAGGCAGAGAAGGCAGCCGGAGGGCTGGGCCAGCTGCAGGAAGAGGTAGAGGGGGCAATGAAGATGCTGAGAATTTGTCTTTTAACTGGAAGGGTCAAATTAACTCCCAAGGATGCAAGGTTTATCCTTCTCTTCTCTTCTGACAGCTACTACTGTAATCACCAGGTGTTTGGCAGAGTTAGGAGACCACTTCTGAATGCCTTTCCCCCTCTTCCTTCAGGCCCAGCGACTACGCCAGGCCCTGCAAACATTGCAGGCTGAGCGAGATACAGCCTTGCTAGATAAGGACCTGCTAACCCAGAGACTACAGGGGTTGGAGCAGGAGACTGAAAGCAAAAAACGTTCCCAGGATGACAAAGCCCGGCAACTCAAGAACCTCGAGGTGAGACATAATGAAGGATTCCATGATGAAACATTTGCCCTCAAGTCCCAGTGTTTATTTATTATAAGTTAATAATAATGATATGTTTATATAGTGTTATGCTGAGATTTGCTAAAAGTTTTCTTCACAACAGTCCTAAGCACCTACTGTCTACCAGGCATTGGGAATACAAAGAAAGGCATAAGACAATCCCTGCCCTCAAGGAGCTCATAATCTAATTGACCACTACAGCCCTGTGAGGTGGGCAGTACAAATATTATTTCTGTTTCATGGTGAGTCAGTATGGCTTAGCTGTTAAGAGAGTTGGCCTTGGAGTCAGTAAGGCCTGAATTTACGTTCGCCTTCTGACCTATTTGCTCTATGACCAAACTCTTTTGTTACTTCATCTTAAGACAGATGTCGGGGCGGCTAGGTGGTGCAGTGAGTAGAGCACCAGCCCTGGAGTCAGGAGTACCTGAGTTCAAATCCGGCCTCAGACACTTAACACAAAAGCTAGCCGTGTGACCTTGGGCAAGTCACTTAACCCCAACTGCCCTCCAAAAAAAAAAGCAAAAAAAAGAAATCAAGACAGATGTCTTGGCCACTGAGTGCCCCAGACATCTGTCTTAAGATGAAGTAACAAAAGAGTTCCTGATCTGCTTTGGGAGAGAAACTGCCCTTATGAAGGAGTTCCCTACACTAGGAGAATCATGGGTCCAGAGCAGAACAAAAACAAAACCAAAAAAGTGGACAAGGGAACTAAGATTCAGAGGCTCCAGTGCTCCCTCACGGTTACATAGCTAATAAGTGGTAGAGCCAGGCTTCAAATCCAGGCCTTCCTGCTGCTAAGTTCAGTGGTCTTCCCATTCTTGACCCTCGATACCTGGGGCTTCCTTCCATGGATCCCTCTCTGTCATCCTTGTGGTTGAGTTTTTATTTTTCACCATGCCCGACTACTTGGAGCTTTCCTGTATCTTATTGCATTTTCCCTTGTGAAACCAGACTTGCCCTTGACTTAGCCAGTTTAACTGTTGTCTTGACCTTGGGGGCTCATCTGCCTTTTGTAGCCTAGAGGAATGAAAAAAACTCTCTCTTTCCTGTGAACTACTTACCTGGCCAGCAGAGGGCACTGTCCCCATGGTACCTGCTGGCAACCTTAAGTTGAGTGTGAGAGAAGAAGGCTTTGGTCCTGGCCACAAGAGCACCTGGGCCATAGAACAAGCCTTGGGGAAGGTCAGGGAGGGCTTCTACAGGGTCCCACTTAGGCAAGGGAGTTACCCTGTCTCCCTGTTAGGAAAAGATTGCACGCCTGGAGGCAGAGCTAGACGAGGAAAGAAACACCGTGGAGCTGCTGACGGATCGAGTTAGCCGTGGGCGAGACCAGGTGATACGTTGCTGCCTCTCTCCCATTTTCCGCGTCTCTGGTCAATAAGCATTGGGCCCAGGTAGCTAGATGTCAGAGCCCCCTCCCCCTTGGGATGTTGGCCATGGATCCTTTAGGGACCAACCTGTCCAGTGGCATCAATGCTACTCACTCTCCAGGAGGGGGCAGTGCTCCTCTTTGGGAGGTAAGGCTGATGGGGTGGAGTAGGGAGAGAAGCAATGTCTGGCTGGGGCTCAGACTGGACTCCTGACTCTTCCCTTTTGAGTAGAAAGTAGTTTTTTAATCCCTTGAGGTTTTTCTAGTGATCTGGATTCCTTTTGGGAGGTTAGTTAAATGGATTGCCTTGCCCAACTGCTCTCTTTTCTCATCCTGCCCCTTATGACCCTAAAGTCACAATAGAGAACAAGGTCCTGGGGGTGGTCCCAGGACTATGAGAAAGCCTGTCACCCGTGGAGTTCCATCCCTTGGGGTATCTTTGTTCTCTATCCATCCCATTTGGAATCTTCCAACCCTAAATCCAGATCGACCAGTTGAGAGGAGAGCTACTGCAGGAGAGATCGAACCGGCAAGACCTGGAATGTGATAAGATCTCTCTGGAGAGACAGGTGAGAGGCTGGTGGCAGGCGAGGGAGGACGGGTGCTGAGTGGCAGACACTGGGGACAGTCAGAAGCCAGAGAGCTGCCCACTTCTCTGAAGCACTTTGAAGATCTCCCATAGCATTGTCCTCACGGATAGGTCTGGGATTGAGTTCAGCGGGGAAAACCAAAGACATCCTGGTAGGAGGTTTGGTTTCTTCCTCAGAACAAGGATCTGAAGAGCCGACTGGCCAGCTTAGAGGGGTTCCAGAAGCCCAGTGCCAGCCTCTCTCAGCTCGAGTCACAGAACCAGGAACTACAGGAGCGACTTCAGGCTGAAGAGAGGTAAGTAGATAGAACAGCTACTCCTGAGTTGTCTCTGCAATCTGTTGTAGACCACCAGCCAAAAAATTGTGAGGGAGCTGGGTTGCCTAGTGGATAAAGCGCTGGTCCTGGAGTCAGGAAGATCTGAGTTTGAATATTGCCTCGAACACTTTTTAGATACTGTTGTGACCTTGGGTAAATTCACTTAATTTTCTAAGCCTGAGTTTCTTCATCTCCAGAGAGGTGGGGTTGGTTTCAATGGCTTTTAAGATCCTATCCATCTTTTTGTTTGTTTTGGTTTTTTGAGGCATTTGGGGTTAAGTGACTTGCCCAGGGTCACACAACTAGTAAATATCTAAGACCAGATTTGAACTCAGGCCTCCCTGATTCCAGGACCACTGCTGTATCCAGTATACTACCTAGCTGCCCCCCATCCATCTTTAAAGCTATGATGTCTACTATCCCTTAGGCAAGAGGGATACAGACGTATCATCCTATGCCTTTCCAGATCCCGTGGCTGTGCTTTTCCTGTGTAGTGTTAGCTCCTGTGACCAAGTAAAGCTGTCTTAGCAAGAGGGAAAAGGGGTGAAGGGGGGTACACCATGTAATTCTCCTACTAGTGGTAGCTATGAGCAATCCCCACCCATCCCTCAGGGAGAAGACGCTTCTGCAGACCACGAACCGAAAACTGGAAAGGAAGGTTAAAGAGCTTTCCATCCAGATTGATGATGAAAGGCAGCATGTAAATGACCAGAAGGATCAGGTATGGATATGGGATGGAGCTGGGGTCCAAGTGTGTATAAAACACATACATGCATATTCCCTTTCTAGGCAAAGAGGGTCTTTCCAGAAGTGGTTGGTGTCCCTCTTAGCAGCATGTTCTCCCCGTTTTTCCAGTCCTGTCTTATTGTGTGCATGAATGAGTGCACCCGTGTGTCAATGTGTTTATGGATGGTGGCCCATAGAGTCTGCACTAAACCATCAGCGGCATGTGGGCCATAAGCTACAAGAGGTGGCAGTTTTTTGATTCTGACCTGAGTCAGGATCAGTTAGAGGAGGAGGAGCCTGCCTCAGGGTGGCAGATGTTCTTCTAACCCATGAGTCCTCCCTAGCTGAGCCTTCGGGTGAAGGCCCTGAAGCGACAGGTTGATGAGGCAGAAGAGGAAATTGAACGGTTGGATGGTTTGAGGAAGAAGGCGCAGCGTGAGCTGGAAGAACAGCATGAGATCAATGAGCAGCTGCAGGCCCGGGTGAAGGCCTTGGAAAAGGATTCCCGGTAGGTTCCAAAGGGGTGGGGGGGGTGGTGGAGAAGAAGGTGAAGAAGGAGACAAACAGGCTCTGGGCAGTGCCTGGGTTCTTGCTGGCCTTGTAAGGAGGGATCAGCGACCCTTAGGTGCAGGTGCTCTGTTGGAGAGCTTAGACCTTAACTGACTGTGTGCATGGTAGGTCTGCACTGCCCATGGCTCTCTGATTACATCCCAGTAATATGATCATCTCTAGTGTCTGGGTGGCATCTGGGCTTAGGAAAACTGAGGTCAACTTCTGCCTCAGACGCTTACTAGCTGTATGTCCCTAAGCAAGTCACTTTACCTCTGTCTGCCTTAATTTTCACAACTATAAAATGGGGCAATAATAGCTCCCATCTCCTGGGGGCTGTTGTATAAAATAATATTGTGAAGGGTTTTACAAACCTTGAAGTCATATGTATGCTAGCTGTTATTCTTTTTGGAGGGGGGAAGGCAGGGCAATCAAGGTTAAGTGACTTGCCCGGGGTCATATGACTAGTAAGTGTTAAGTGTCTGAGGCTGAATTTGAACTCAAGTCCTCCTGACTCCAGGGCCGGTGTTCTATTCACTGTGTCACCTAGCTGCCCCTAGCTGTTGTTATTCTTGTGATTTTTACCTGAGGTAAGAGAAGATTCTGAAAGAAAGGCTCTTTTAATTCAACAAGCATTTATTGAGGGCCATATATGTACAAGATGCTATGTGAGGTACTAGGGATATGGAAAGAAAAAAAAATAGGAAAAAAGGTCATTTTTTGCAGGGAGATTACCTTGTAGTTGTTGGCTGGGCCAGCTTAGGCAAAAGAATTGGGTTTTGTCTCTCTGCCATCAAGTTTGTATCAGTTCTGACTGACCGTGCTCTCTCTCCCTGTCCCTAGGCTCAAGGCTACCCGGTCAGCAGCCGAGGCATCCCTCAAGCATGACGGGCTGAGCTCAGATGAGGAGTTTGATAATATTTACGACCCCTCATCCATTGCCTCACTGCTCACTGAGAGCAATCTCCAGACCAGTTCTTGCTAGCTAGTGCTCAGCAAGGAGATTAGCGGCTAAGCTGCAGAAGATCCTTCCCTCCCCTACCCCTAGGCTCCCTTTTCCCCCAGTCCACCAAATGACTCTGCTAGAGGCAGGATCTGGATCACCTGGTGGAAAGGGGGATTTCTGAGCAGGGAGAGAGCAGGGCTGTGGAATGGACTTTCCCTCCCCTCCTCTCCATGTGAACACAGAGCTTGGGTGGGAGTGGGTAGGTGGCAGGGGAGAAGAAATTAAGAGATTTAAACCTTGAGAACTTGTATTTTTTTTTTCAGCCTCTTTATCCTAAGGCTCAGGGACATTCCCCATGGGATCCCTTTACCCATCCTTTTCATGATCAGGTTATGAAGCTTGGGAGAAGGGAGACATCATGGGCTGTGGACGCGCTGGCGTGGTCCTACCTGCTTTTCTTTGCACAATCTGGGGGCCACTGGGGTACCCCCATACCTCTAGACCTTCCATTTTACCTTTACTTGCTTTGAGCCAGCAGATCCAAGGGACCATTTCTCCTTTTCCCCAGAGTCATCCTTCTTACCTTCTCAGTGCCTTAGCTGGGGTGAGGAGATAAGGTGGTTCTCCAAACAATCTCCTCATAGAGCCATCTGATTCCCCTTTTGGTCCTTATGCTCATCCTTACTCCCCAGGTAGCTGGTTAAGAAGGTAAAACAAGGCAAGTTGTCTTTGGTTCCTGGTGAAAGGAGAGCTGAAAAGGGCCTGTGCTAGGCTAATGTGGTGGTGTGGGAAGGACTTCTTATGTTCATGGGCTTCTCTTAGTGGCTATGCGGTTATGATTTGGTTGGGACCAGGGAGCCCTGCCGGCAGTCTAAATACATTTAAAGATTCACAGATCAAAGAGCCTCTTCAGGCTCATGGTTCCACTGCAGCCTTCCCACAGATCTCCTCCTGGTCTAAATGGGAAATCCAAGGATCCCTCATTTTCTCAGGAGCCTGGTCCTTAATTCTGGCTCCTCTGCCTCAAGCTGGGAATTCTGACTTCAGAATGGCCCGGGAGGAGGAAATGAAGCCCTCCATCCTGCCTGTGGCTTTGTAGGGCAGACCCAGCCCAAATGAGTCATCTCCAGGAGCCTGGGGCAGAGAAGCATGATTACATTCACCAATGACCTGTAACTTTGTGATTTTTGTACCTTTGTTCCTTGGGCAAATCAGACATCTTTCCCTCCATTTTTTTTCTCCTTGATTTTATTTTAAATTAAAATACATATCTTTATATTGCAAACCTTGTTTTCCACTCATCTTCCCTCTGTGGTTGTTTTCCTATGAGGTAAGACTTGGAATTCTTAACATCCAGGAGTTGAAATTGGAAGGCACTTCAGAGCTGCACATGATGGGGCAGGGGAGGGAGGGGGTTGGGCAGCACAAGCTGGGGCCTGAGAAAAACCCCAAGAGCCCTGGCTGTACAACCTGTCCCATTCTCCACTAAATTCAAGGGAGATAAAAAAGAAAAAAGACATGGAGGTTGTTGAGTCTGTTAGGGGCAGAGGGGCTTTGAAGGGGTGGGAGGAATGATTGGGCAGATAGGGGACTAAATAGAACCGGTTCTCTTATTCCCTGGGGCTATCGGGACAAGGGGAAAAGGAACTCCCCAACATCCATGTCTCAGGTGCAAGGGTCCCCACCCATTCTTGGCATAGGGCCCAATCCCTGCCTGGGAAGGGGGGTGGGGGTGGAGGTTCCGCCAGTCCTGTTCAAGTGTCTGCTTTGAAAGGGGAGGCTACCCCAAAGCTTCTCCTATCTTTAGGCATGGGGCTGTCTCTGGTGTTATTCATCTCTGTGCTATCTGCCAGGGTACCTGGTGGATTTGAGGGGTGTGACAGCAGCAGACTTGCCAAACGTGCCTGGGGCCACCTGCAATCTTTACAATGCCAGTCTCATCGTGGCTCATTCTAAGAAAGAGCCCTAACTTACCTGTGACCCAGTGTGGTGGTCACCTGCCTAGAGTAGTAGATAGAGTGCCTGGACTGGGACCTGGAACCTCTGGGTCTCACTCTCTTGTCTTCCTTTGGGATGTTTAAGCAGAAGAAAGGGAATTTTGCTTACTTGTCTGCAATTTCTTCTTACCTGTTTAGACTTCTGGTGCCTTTGTTTTAAAATTGCCATCAACATTAAAACTGAGATAATGCTTGCCCACATTCCTTTGCTATTACTTGTTTACATGTTAAGAAACTTCATAAAAGGATGCTGGTAAATAGAGTATCCAGAAGCGTGCAACCAACTGCATGGGGACACTGGGAAGCCATGACTACAAAGATTATTTGAAGGAACTGGGGCTGTTTTGCCTAGAAAACAAGGCTTAGGGAGGACCCTGAAAATAGCTGGTGATAACAGCTAACACTTGTTCAGTGCTTTACGGTCTGTAAAGTGTTTTACATGTATTATCTGATCCTCAACTACCTGTGAGGTAGGTGCTATTATCCTCAATTTATAGATGAGAAAACAGACTGAGAGATTTCAATGATATTCCTGCAGTCACACAGCTTAGTATCTGAGGCTGAATTCAAACTCAGGCTTTCTTAACTAAAGCCAGCACTATAATCTATACCACCAAGCAGCCTTTGAATGAGACTTATTATTTTCAAATACTGAAAGGACTGTTCCATAAAAGGGAAGCTAGATTTATTCTCCTTGGCCTCAGAGGGCAGAATCCAGCAATGCACAGAAGTTGCAGAGGCAGATAAAAGAAAAGAAAAACCTCCAAGTTAGAGTTCCCCTGAAGTAGAATAAGCTGGCACTGAAATGGCTAGTGATCTCCATCACTGAAAACCTTTGAGTGGAGCATTGACCATTTGTTGAGGGAATTCTTAGGCTGCTCCAGTTTGGACTAGATAACCTGGGAGATTCTTTCCAACTGGGAGATCCTACAATTTTGTGAAGCATACAAGATGGCTCCCTGGAATCAAGTTACAAGACAGATGAGACCAGGGCAAGCCCATCCAGTTCTGGAAGTACAGATCACTCTTCTGGCAGTTCAGCCCACCTGTATCGCCTATAGAGGAGAGCAGCTGCAGTTGACTCTAAACCCCGCCCGGGCAAAAACAGAACCAGCTGGCATCCACCAACAGGTTCTTGCCAAATCAGGGCACCTGACAGGCAGGCCTAAACTCAGCTTTGATGAGGTGGACTTGCTGACATGTATAACTACAGGGGGAAGGGAAAGGGACCATCCAGCCTCACAAAGGCTCTTAGACTGGCAGTATTGTAAGGTTTATAACTAGAAAGGACCTTTTTTTTTTAAAGCCTTTTACTGATGAGGATAACAAGTAGCAGAGATGAGACTCCAACATTTTCCCTTTCCATTGCCAGCCTACATTCCTCCGTGGAGTTCTAACACTTCCCCCATGCTCTCAAGGCATGGAGTAGCATTCTTTGGTTCCATCCATCCAGAAGAGGTTCCATCCATCAATTCTTTGCTTGGGGAGGGGGAAGAATTCGCTAGGGAAGACAGCTGGAGAGGAAAGGAACAGGGAGGCGAAAAAGAGAAGTTGATCTGAAAGTCAGATGACCTAGAATCTACTTACTACCTGTCTGACTTTAGATAGGCCACTCCCCCTCTCTGGATCTCAGTTTCTTTAGCTGTTCAATGAGACGGGGCTGGACACATTTACCCGAGCTCTCAGGTACTTTGCAACTCTGCCTTCCTGGGCTGTAAAGTAACACGACTGAAATGAACACTGGAGACCTGGGAAGTCACTCCTGTGTGGCGCCATAGCCCCGCCCTTTATGCAAATAGAAACTGCGGCTAAGAGGGCGTGGCCAGGCTCCTAAAGTCCTGGCCCTTCCCTAGCTGCTTCCCCCGCCCCTTTGCCCTCTTCCAGTTGGCTGAGCCTAGACTAAGAGAAGGTGGGGCTTCCCCGGCTGCCCGTGGCTCGATGCGCCTATATATAGGGGGCGGGTCTCAGCCTCCCGCCTTCCCAGTTGGATCTGGACCGCTGCGGAGCTTGGTGCTGGCCTTTTCGGAGCCGCTCCGGAGCGGTCCGGGGCCGGAAGACAATGAACGGGACGCGCAACTGGTGTACTCTGGTGGATTTGCACCCCGAAGGGGAGAGCCCGGTAAGAATAAAGGGCCATGGCCGGCCGGGGCGCAGTCCCGTCCCCCATCCCTTCTTTCCCTTCCCTGCTCCCCTTCCCCACCCCATTCCCAGGCGTTTCCTGTCAGTCCTGGTCCGGGATGTTGGCCCGCAGCCCTTGGGAGGCGACAACCCGTCCTTGGCTATCCGGGACACCGCCGATGGCGGGGACGACCTTAGCTCTTGAACCTTGGATCCCTCATCCACTGAGCCTTTTGAGAGGGAGGGAGGGAGGAAGGACATATTTCAATTCAGCCTGTCTTCATGAAGCCTGTGGCCATATGCTAAGGTGCTTTAGCTAATTGTACATGGGAATAAAGGGGGAGGTAACCTATGCCCTCCCAGAACTTGCATTCTGCTGGAGAGAGGCACACATGCTCGCAAGGAGCTTATAGTAAATACCAGGTAGTCTGAGAAGAGAGACAGGAATAGCCATTGAGGAGAAATCAGGAAAGGCTTTATAGAGAGGGTGGCAACCTTAGCTGATGATCCTTGAAGTTGGACATTCTTTGATGCCCGTGAGGAGCCAGAAGATAATAGGGAAAAGACTCAAGACACTGGGAGTCTGAGTTAAGATCTTAATTGCTGTGTGAACCTGGAAAAATCGATGAACTCTTCCAACTCTACACTTTTTCTAATCTTTAAAATGAGGACTATATAATAGCATTTGCTTCCCCCACCTCACAGGTTCATTGTGAGGCAATCACTTAGTCTGCCTAGAAGAAACCCTGTAAAAGAGTGATGGTGTGAGAGATGGTGATAATGAATTTATGTGACAGGGTTGTGAATCCGGGGAGGTCCTACTTTTTATTTACTTTATTTCTGATTATCTCTCAGTTTCTGGTTTCTCTGTGTCCTGTAGCATCAGAGATGCACCTGAGCTCTTAAAAGACTGATTGAGGGTACTTTTTGGATAAACAACAAAAAAAGGCTAGGCCAGCCCTTCCCCCTCCTTATTCAGGTTCCTCCTGTGGAGCAAGATTCAAATGAAAACCACCCAGAGAGTCATGTCTTTCTTTGAGAGAGGGGCTTTTTCTGCTGTGTAGAGACCCACCTCCCAAGAGTCTCTCTACTGGGACCATTCCTCTGTCTGACAGACTCCGACCCCAGCCTATTTCTGGTGTGTCTTTTAGTTTTACTTCTGTCTTTGATCTCCAAGTCTGAGAGAGGCCAGGGCAGAGGAGGAAGAGTTGGGGCAAGAGATAGGCTCTGGTCCTTTGCTACACTGGGCCTAGAGATCTCCTCACCCCAAAGCATGTGTGCCCCACCACTTCTTTGACCGACTACCCGGCTGTTCCTAGAGTTTCCCAGGGAGAGGAGGTGGAGAGTGAGTTGTGTGGTTCTGTGTTTTCTGGCTCCTCTAGGGAACTTTACCCAGCGTGGGTGGGTCTGGTTTCATAGATTTTCAAGCTGCTATGGTTTAGAGTGAAACAGGATAGGTGATGTTTGTAAGGAGGTGTGTCTTCTCCCTGGATTTTTTTCTCCTCTTTTGTGGCTGCCTGATGCTTTGTCCTTGAGGTAGCCCTCATCCAACTCACATGTTAATTCAGTTAAATTATATTTGTGCAATAGTAATTTCATATAATTGGCACTGGAATTCACCCTTCATTCCCCTTGTCTCCTGCCCCCCAGCAAAGGAAATCGAGTTTCTTTCAAGCAGATAGATGCCTTGGCAGTGGTTACTTTTCTTCCTTTCTCCTATCCCAGTTTCTGGATTCTTAACAGAACATTCATTCTCTTTTGTTCTTTGCCCTAGCCTAGCTCTATGATTCGTTGTTCTCTGTCCCTGATGGGGGCAGGGAGAAAGAGGAGGGGGCCAGGGAATGGACAGGGAGAGGGATATTCAAGTCTCTGTATAGATGAAGAAACTGTCTCAGAGAAGACAGGGCACTCCTGAGGTCATTAAGCCAAAGCATTGGTGTTGTTGAAAATGGATCCCTGTTCTTTCAGTTTCTGGTTTTTGTTTTTTGTTTTTTCTTGTCTGGTAGAGCAGAAAAATGGATAAGGAAATAGGGAGAATGGAATTCAGACCCTCTTCTCCTTTCTGAGAGAACCTGAAACCAGATCCCTTTGAACACAGGGGAGATAGAAATTCCTTCATACTTTTTGTCTGGAGGGGTCAAAGCAAAGGTTTATCTTGTTCTTAGATTGGAGAGGGGCAAACTGGCCAGTTACTAGCTCTTTCTGGACCTTGAAGGAGGTGGGTGGGGATGAAAAGCAGGCAAAGGAGGCTCCCCTCAGATGATGTCCTGGATTTTTCTTTTCTGACCCAACCCTAGTCACGTACCTAGGTTTTATGGCTCTCTGGCTGGTCTCCAAAAGCCCGTTAATACTTATTGATGGATTCCTTTGTGAGTGAGTGGGCAGTGTAGCTGTCTGAACCAAAGCATAGAATCCAGGAGGGGAGTCAAGAGCCAGGGTGTCTTTTAGAGTTTCCCCATACCTGTGTGTCTAAGAACACATGTGGATATGATTTGTGTGAGCCTTAAAACATCTTCTGATTTCCCCTTTCTCTGTTGGAAGAGGACAGCAGCAGGGATGAACCAAAATAGCAGATAACCTAAATGTCTTCTATTAAAATGAATTGAAAAGCCTGTGTTCAATGCTTACTATGTGCCAGGCTACTTATATTTGGCATGGATTCTCTGATTTTAACATGTTTCCCCCCAACACACATGGCCCAAGATTCACCTTCCTCCTTCTTGTTATCTGCTTTTCTTGGCCTTTTTTTGGGGGGGGACCTCTGTGGCAAGTCTGGTGAAGCCAGTAGGCCCCTCCTCACATAATATTTTTAAATATATAAGGTTAAAATAAGATTAAAATACATAAAATAACAGTAAAAAAGATTAAAATACATTAAGATTACAAAATAAGCCAATTATGTTGAAATATAGTTACTAGAATTTTAAAAAAGAAAAAACCTAAGTTCATGGACTCAGGTTAAGAATTCCTGACCCTAGACTATTATTAGAAGGAGTTTTCATTCCTTGTACACAGCAGGATAGGAGCACACTAGACAGGGAAGAACTGATCCAGCATTTAAAATTCATTATACATTAACTATGCTTAGATAATTGAGCTGCCTTATAGATGAAGTGTTTGGAATCTTATATTGCTCTGATTACATTCTTCACCTTTTTCTCCTCCCTGGTTCTGTCTTCCTTTTGTTGATTCACATGCCCCTTCTCCCTTTAAGTGGGTGGAAGAAAGGAGAAGTTTAAGAGGGGCTAAGAAGGGACACAGAACTGTGGTTTAAAAAAAAGAAAACAACCAAGGATTTCTGCAGTTGTGACATCTCAGCCCTATTAGGTGAAACTGAAGCCACTTTTTTGTGTATTGGCAGACCACTGAGCCTGCTTTCTCCGGCCTTCTCTTCCTTCCTTCTCCTCCCTTTGTGCTTCAAACGAGGTATATGTAATGGAAAGAGTCATGCATATAGAAGGAGCCCAGGACCTGGGTTCAAAATAGGGTTCAGTGTCTATCTGTGAAGACTTTGGTGAATTGATTTTCTCTGTGTCTCAGTTTCCTTACCTGTAAAAATGAAGAGGATGAACTCTTCTAGCTTCAAATCCGTTGGCCCTACGCAATTTCTTATTTGTTCGTCTGCTCAAAGAGAAAAGAAATCTGATATACTAATGTATACTGTAGGATTAATAACATCTTTCTAAAGTAAATTTTCAAGTTAAAAGGAGTCAGGTGGAAGATAATGCTTAATCCAAAGGCATGGATTTCCTCTATTGGTGGAATTTCAGGCATCCATGATAGGAAGATGGAGGAGATATTTGGGGGATGACTCCATCGCTTCCTAGCTAAATGACTGTCTATACTACCTATGCCCTATGGGCTCTGCCAACTTCTCCCCATAGTCTGCTCCTTCCTCCCATGTTGGTAGCCTAGAATGCATAGATTGTTAGAACAAGGAGATTTAATGTAGTCTAACCCTCTGATTTGGCAGATGGAGAACCTGAGAGTCCCATAAGCAGAGATTGACAGATATGAGACTTGACACTGTGTTCCCAGTTTCATAAATGCCATAATAATTGACCTAGCTAAGTTTGTCAGGCTTTGGAGCTGATTAATAAGCCTAGGCTCTGCAGAGAGGTGAGAAGTGTGTGTAGTAGAGTTCAAGACAGAGAGTTCAAGCCTTGGAATCAGGAAAACCTGGGTTCAAATCCTGCCTCAGATACTAACTTTGTGACCTTGAGCAAACCACTTAAACCTCAGGGGAGCCTCAGTTTCCTCATTTGTAAAAAGTGGATAGGATAAAGGTAACATGAGATAATACTTGTGAAGGGCTTTCTAAACCTCAAAGCACTTTGTGTCAGCTATGAATGTTATTATTGTCCTCAGATCTTTTCTTCTATTACATAGAGTTCAGATGGAACCAGTCTGAGGACAGGTTGTATTGTTCTTTTATAATTAATGTTCAGAAGCTTATTGCACAGGTGGATAAAATTATGTTCTTTGTGATTGATTATTATTAGTAGGAAAAATAATGATAATAATGAGGCCGACCAGGGAAGGGATGGTTACATAATCCCTAGGTATTTCCTCAGGGTGGAGGTGGGGTGTGCACCCCAATAGTTTCGGTTCCAAACACATGTACAGCTGGTAATTGTAGTGCATGCTTCTCTGGGTCATGGTACTAGAGTCCCTTATGAAATAACATAGTTTCCTGGGGTGGGGGATGGGATGGAAGAGCCCATAACTGAGATTTGATTCTGGTTGGTTTGAGGGGGGAGGAGAAGAAAATAGGTATGGGATCATGGAGAAATAAGTAGTATTCTTCCAGGATTTCCAGGTTCTTTGAAGAAAGAAAAGAAGAGGGCAGTGTCATTCCTGACATGGTAGAGAATAACCAATTTCCTCACTCTTAGCTAGAATGACATGAAACATCTCTTGGACCATCTCCCAGCTATTGCTGGAGAAAGCATTTGACAGAGGAACACTGAACACAATCCAAAGCTCCTTTTGGCTTGGAATGTGGGACACAGGTATCCTTCAGGACATACAAACTTAGAAACTGTGCATCAATATTAAATTGTAGTTGGAACATTCTACAAGCAACCCTTTTTTTCTTCCTGTTTCTATGTTCCCAACTGTCTCCTATACAGATGTCTCTAGAGAATGAGAGGTTCACCTGTGTCCCTACCATCTTCCTTTTCCGTTTCCTTGTACCTCTTCCACGAGTTCCTCATTACTTGGGGGAAGCCCACTCAGATGTATATTTGCCACCCAGTCCTATATTTGCCCCTAGGAAGATTTGGGGGTGGCTAAAGGAAAATCAGTCAATTAGTAAGCATTTATTAAGTGTCTGTTAGTTGCCTGGCACTGTGTTAATTACTTAGGATGGAGGTGGTACTTGGAGTGTTAGAAGAGAAGTTCAAGTGAGGGGGAGTGCATTCCAGGAATTGGGGGGACATTAGTGCAGAACCACAGAAACAGGAGATGACCATTCGTGGGTGAGGAATAGGGAGGCTCATTTGCAGGGTGCAGGAAGGGGATGAGTATCCAGTAGGGGCGGGATAGGGGAAGGATGGAGGAAGATATATTGGGGCCAAGTGGTAAAGGCCTTTAAAAGCAGAACATAGGGGTTTGTTTCTGTTTTATTTTAGATGTAATAGGGAACCACTGGAGTTTATAGAGTAGAAAAGTAACACGCCATGGACAGATACCACTTAGGGCTTCAGTCTAGAAGATGGACTGAAACAGGGGAAGACTTGAGACAGGGGTCCAATTCAGAATCCATTTCAGTAATCCAGGTAAGAAGTGATGAGGGTCCCAACCCAGGGTGGTCCCTGTGTGGGTAGAGAAAAGGGGGTCAGATGCAAGAGATGTGATCAACAGAAAAGCCAACGTTGGTGTCATTGACTTTTCTGGATGTGTAGTTGTGAGAAATGAAGCATAAAGATTCTTTGTGTGATGAGGCTAAACAAAGGGCAACTTCTGTCCCAGTGAGCCTGGAAATGGGGACAAAGGTGGACAGTCTCCAGTAGGTGAGTAGGAGTGAGAGAGCCTGGCCCCACGGGTTTCTGGCCCCCTAATAATCCCTTCTGCCTTTCTTCCCTAGCTTTATGGAGCTATCATTATGCTATAAGCCCTGGGAACAGGAGCTAGACAAGTGGTTGATTATCCCCATTTCTTAGAGTGAGAAAAACTGAGCCGACCACAGAAGCAGGTAGTGAGGCTGGAGGGATCTGATGGGACAGCTGAATCCCAGGAGCTTAGAGACATCTTATATCCCTATCCCTGAGTTTTTCCTTCGAAACAAGCATTTCCTTATTATATCCTACAACCTCTTTGTTCCCAGACATTTCTGGACCTGTTGTTAACTTTCACGCTTGGTGAAGAGGAACCCAGGAATCATAAGTCCGGGCTTAGTGTCCCTCCACCTATACAAATGAGACTTTTTGGTTGTGAGAACCCCTGGGGCATTGTTGTTTATTTCTTCTCTCTCCAGAGTCAGAATCCCTAACCTCTTAGCTATGTGTTTACCCCCTCCCCGCTTCTCCAGTCTTTGGGGACTGAGTCATAGGTTGGAGATTTGTTTGAACAGAGCCAAGAGGCTGTCTGTAATTTGAGGGTGGCTGTGCTTCTCCCCAAGAATGTTTACAGGGCTACCTGCCTCTTGATTAGCCACTGTGGATTTTCCCCTCAAAAAGATGATACTTCCACTTTTGCCTTGGAGCTGTGGGGTCATCGTCTTTCTAGCTAATGGGCACTTGTCCCTAAAACTCCAGGTTGGGATGTTCTCTGTATTAAGGGCATGCGCCATCTGCTTGAGAGGATACATATAATATGATATTGCAGGGATCATTGTGGAGTTGGGTACTTTTGTGTTTGAGTGAGTTGTTTGGGGAGTGGGATTAGGGAGGAGAGTTGGGGTGTAACTTGTTAATAGAGTGTAGTCTTCTCTGGGTTATCTCTGACCCTAAGGGATGGTGATCTCTTTCAATGCCCCTTGTTAGTGTTCAGTCATTTCATTCATGAACAGTAGACTCTTCATGACCCCTTTTGGGGTTTTCTTGGCAAAGACAGTGGAGTGGTTTGCCGTTTCCTTCTCCAGCTCATTTTACAGATGAGGAAACTGAGGCAGACAGGATGAAGTGACTTGCCCAGGATCACACAGCTGGTAAGTGTCTGAGGCCAGATTTGAACTTGGGTCTTTCTGACTCAAGGACCAACACTCTATCCGCTGCCCCACCCAGCTGCCCCAAGTTTCAGTGCCTGTATACCCCTAAACTCTCCTTGTGTCTGCTCTGCAGATAGCATCATGATGTGGTGGAAAAAAAACTAAATTTGAATTCAGAAGACCTGGGGTTCTATAATCTTGAATGAGTCAGTGACCTGCCACCACCCCCCAACCCCCATAGATATCCTCCTAATTCCCTTATGGGTAAAATGATTAAGTCGTTTCCCAGGTCTCTGTTAGCTGCAAATCCTGTTGATCCTATAAAGCAAACCGAAGAGGTTGAGTCTCTCTCTTGGCTTCTGGTAGAGTTGCTGAGGAATAAAGAGGTGGCCACCGGGAAACGGAAGGCACCCGGCTTGTCCCTGGAAATGGGGACAAAGGTGGTCTGGCCCTCAGAAGTGCTCACATCTCCCACTGCATCTGGCTGTCCAGGCAGCGGCCTCTGTCCCATCCCCTTTGCACCTACTAGTGGGAAAACTCTTGTGGGCTGTCCCGAAATGCCTCCTTATTATCTCCCTTAGCAACCCCTTTGGTGACACCAGCAAAGTGGGTTTATTTACCGGCCATGAAAGATTAACCAAGACAAAGAGGGAATAGAGAATGTCGTTACAACTCTTAGGTTAAGGTTAATGAATGAGGAGGGGGTGGATACCTCTTGAGAACAAATGAATGGATTTTAGGGTGTAATTTGAGACTTGTGTTGAGAAGTCCTGAGTAATGGGGGGAGGGGAAGGGAAATTAGACTGGATTTTAGGGATAAAGGAGCAGTTGGTGATATTGAAAGAGAAACTTGATACAATCTTATCTTTTCTGCCCTCCCCCTCCACCCCAATTTAGATGACAGCGCAAATCAACAAAATATAAAAAGTCAGTGGAGAGAAGCTGGGGAATATTTGCAAACCCAAGCATTTCTCATCCTTCTGGGTGGTTTTAGGTGTTATCTTAACCAGGATCAGCGCAATGGATATAGTGACGCCACAAGGCCCCTCCTACCACAGGCCTTCCATGATTTTTTAATCCAGAGGGGGTGGTTGTGGACAAAAGATTGTTCTTGGCCATAGTGGCTGGCGGAGATACCACCTTTGTTTTTTCCTGCTGACTGGGGATGCCCCAGCATTCCCTAGCTGCCTGCAGGGAAGAAAAGATGAATTTGGATCTGAGAACATGTTTGTGTCCGTGGGGGAAAAAGAGTTGGCAGCGAGTTTAGCTACTTTGAAATTATTTCCTTGTCATCTTTTCGTAACGAGGTTTATGAACTGGAAGTCACAGTTGAACATTAGACAGCACTGGTAAAACCACAGAACAATCTGAGAGTTGGGGAGGACCTTAGAGGCCCATAGGGACCTGACCAAGAACCCTATCTCTTAACCTCCCTCAGGATTGGTCCTTTGCTTTTTTGGGAAGCCTACCCTCCTCTGAGGGGGAGCCCCCACCTTCTACATTCCAGAGATATTCAGGGATATGGACGAGGTTTCAGTTTAGTAATGAGAACAAGGAGGAGCCTAGGGCCTTGGATTGCCAGTATTTTGCTGTTTTTGACATACCATGTTGTTCTCTGCTGTCACCACAGTCTACCTTTAGTCTCTCAAACACCATCCTCCTACCAGTCATTCTGTTCATATGTTATTTTCAAACTCAAGATTTTGCTGAAGTAGCTTTTTAAATTTTTCTGTATTTGCATAAAAAATGCTAATTTGGAAAAAGGCTGATTCTTAAAGAAATCATTCCATTTTTTTTGTAGGCTCCTTATTGTTAGGATAATTTCTTTTTCTGAATTTAATTAATGCTCCTCTCTCCCAAAAGGGAGACCATTTCTATATACAGTGTAGAACAGAAAAAAAGATTATATGTAAAACTGTAAATGTCTATTATGAACAGCTTACTTTTCAAAGCATATGCTAAATTCAGCATGTTACTTTCAAAATTGTCGTGCTTATCTGTATTTTCTTCTGAATCTCCTTCTTTAAAAACATATTTCAGTGATCCTCTTTTCATTCTTCCCTTTTCTGAGGAACCAGCACTATGTCTAGGTCCCTTCTTTCCACTAAGCCCCTCCCCCCAGTAAGTAAGGTCAAATACAACAAATCTCCATACATTTGTCATGTCTAAAAATGCATGTGTCATTCTGCACCTTGAGTCAGTCGCTCCTCTGTCAGGAGCTGGGCAGCATGCTTCCTCATTGGTCCTCTGAAATCGTGGCTGGTCACTGAATTGATCAGAGCTCTTCAGTCTTTTCTTTACAGTGATGTTATCACCATGTAAAACTGGAATCATTCTTCCAGTTTTGCTACTTCACTCTTTATCAGTTCATGCTACTCTTCTCACGTTTCTCTAAAATTTTCTTTTTTGTAGGATGATTTCTGTGTGGCAGATGATGGAGAATAGGAATCACATTTTGCTACTTCACTCTTTATCAGTTCATGCTACTCTTCTCACGTTTCTCTAAAATTTTCTTTTTTGTAGGATGATTTCTGTGTGGCAGATGATGGAGAATAGGAATCACATTTGAGTGCCCACTATTATTTTAATTTAGAAATGTTCTTAATGTTTGCGCTCAATACCATTTCAAGAACGTCTATCGGGGATGGCAGGCACAATCCAGAATGGAAAAGCGAGAGGGCCAGAACATTTCCTTTCCTTGGAATGTCTGTCAGGCCATGGAGATGAACATAGTGGCCTTTCTCAGAGAGGCCTTCTACCAGAGATGTGGTTTTTGGAGACTGGTATGAGCCAGGGCTATGTTGGAGTCATGTAGTACCTCATCTCTTCCATTAAGGCAAAGTGAACATTCTCAGACTCACTCTTCGGGATGATCCCTCAGGTGATCTTCTTGAACACATATATTTTCAAGACATAGATATCATGAAGGCAGAGGATATCTGGGGTTCTGGCAGCCAGATTCCTCCCTTATCATGGCACAATCTCCTTCTTTCCTGAGGCTGTTTCCTTTTCCTCTGTCCCTCCGTAGCTGCGTGGCAACATATCTGCTTTTCTGGGCTTAGGGTTACTTTTCCCTACAAACACTTCTAGCCATACCTCAGGAAAGATATGATTTTGGAAGTGGGGGAAAGCCTACCAAAGGGAAATCTGAATCTGTGGTTTCTATTAATTTTTCCCAACAAGTATCTTTCATGATATTTAGTTTCAGTCATGTCCAACTCGTTGTGACCTTTATCTTTGCTGATCTAGTGGGAAGGATGTTGGGCTTGAGTTTCTTCAGTGAAATGACTTTGACGTCTTTCTGAGAGTCTAAAATTGACCTGATGTTAAGTTTCTTTGGTGGAGAAAGTAGGAAGAATGTTTTAGACATTTTTGAGGAGCAGATTTCCTATATTGGTGTTGTGTTGAGAACCATCCATCCATCCTGTGCTAGTTAACTTTCTTCAGTTCTATTTAATTTGAACCTCTCCCCTTCTCTCCCTTTAGGCAGTTGGGAAGTCCTACACAATGGTGTCTAGCAGATCCGTTAGTCGTTCCCTGGCATCAGAGCTGGTAGAGTCCAATGATGGGCATGAGGAAATCATCAAGGTAAGTCCAGGCTCCCTTCCCTATCACCCTCACTGAAGTTCAGAAAAATGACAAGGGGGCTGATGTTGCAAAAAACGGTCTCGCGGTTGGAAAGTGGGAAGAATTTCCAGGATCAGACATGTTGGAGCAAAGGGCCCCCTCCTGTGGAGATCTCCAAGACAAGGGCTAGTGGCGACTGCCTGGCATGATGTAGGTGTACTGCCTGACTTGAGCAGGTGAATGTATTAGATGGTCTTTCCAGGTTCCCACCAGATCTTACATATTTATTGAAAAACAGTAGGTACTGGGACAGGGGCAGTTGGCGGGCCTGATTTGACTATGATTCTTTGTGACCAGAATGGTTTCATTCCCCAAATACAGGTTTACTTGAAAGGGAAAACTGGTGACAAAGTCATCCATGAGAAGAATATTGATCAGCTGAAAAGTGAGGTTCAGTACATCCAAGAGGTAGGTAGCCCTTTCTTCATTGTAGAAGGACTTGTTTTCCATTAAAGTTCTACTAGATTGAAAGCTCCTTGAGAGAAAAACCTGTCTTCCATTTCTTTATACTTCCCACCATACCTAGCCACCTGCGTAACACAGGTCTTACATTTAAGTAGGCCCTTAATAGATGTTTATGGAATGAATGAGTGAATTAATGAATGAATGAACAAATGAATGAACCAATTTTAGAACGTGAGTGGAACCAGGGCTCGGGGCCAAGCTCAACCTTTCACTGGCTGTGCCCCGGTTGGCTTGTATGTTTTTAGTCTCTTTCCTCTTCCCAACTCCAGTTCTTTCAAACTTGCATGAGCCTATCAAGTTCGCTATTAGTGGTATTGAGTGTTTTTAGTACTTAGCTACTTGATTCCCTATTCTCTTGGGTGCAGATAAGCTTTTTTTCTCCCTTCCACTCCCCAAATATCCCAAATTTGTAAGCTGATACTCCCTCCCCAATCAAGTAAAAACCTTGCTTGTCACCATTGACACTGCAGAAGTCAAATTAGTCAACAGGTGTTTGTGTTCAGTTTGTGCTCAGGATTATGCCAGGCATATTGTCAGGCTATTGGTTTGAACTATCTTTCTGTTCCTTCTAAAATTCATTCATTAAAAGGCATGAATTAAGACCTGGGCTATTTTCTGAGAGGACCTGGGATGAAGTTAGGTGAGAAGCATCATTGGAACTTGAGAATATAATTTAGAATGTGTCATTTTACTTTATCCATGTGTGGAGAGGATGTATCTAGGTAGCAAAATGGATAGAGCTCTAGACCTGGAGTCAGGAAGACTCATCTTGCTGAATTCAAATCCTGTCTGAGACACTTACTTGCTGTGTGACCCTGTGCAAGTCACTTAACCCTGTTTACCTCAGCTTCCTCATCTGTCAGATGAGCTGGAGAAGGAAATGGCAAACTACTCCTATATCTCTGCCAAGAAAACTCCAAATGGCATCACAAAGTGTTAGACATGACTGAAAAACAAAACTGTGTGAATAGAATGTATGCTCCCTGAGGGCAAGAATTGCTTCATTTTTATCCTTCCACAGTGCCTAACACAGTGTATGTGATAATTTCTTTTTGATTGATTTGATTATCTAACTTTTGTGCATTTTAACGGGTTGTTGATTTCTTCTATGTTTTTTCAATCCATGCCCCATTATCAGTCAGTTTCCAGGGAATACAAATCTATTTTAATGACAATTCAAGGTAAATCTGACAAAACTAATCCAGAGTGATTTTTTGAATTATATTATTTTGATTATTATGTTTGTAATTCCCTACAGTATAGCCCCCCCCACCTACTCATCAAAGTAGAGAGTCAAGAACTGACTTTTTGTGAGTCAGTGGAAGTATTGGGAACTTGGTATCTTCCCTGTATTCCAAGCATACCTGGTTAAAATATTTCTCCCTCCTGATTGTCTCTGGATTGGGAATGGGGACCCCATAAATGGACCAATCCAAGCATTCCATTCTTTCCCTCCCCCCAGCCTTCCCACTTCCCCCAGCTAAAAATCACTTGCCCTCCCCACCAGGCTAGGAGCTGTTTGCAGAAACTTCGGGAGGATATAAGCAACAAGCTCAAGAGAGACTCAAGGGACTTTCCTCAGCAACAGGAGATGCAGGTAACTAATGGGAAGTGTCTCCTAGTTTACTCCTAGCACTAGGTTGTCAGTGGAAAGATGGGATTGTTTATCAATTAGCATTTGTGAATCATCTTCTATGAATCATGTGGTGAGAGGGGAGATGAGAACATAGGCGATCCTGCCTTCAGGGAGCTTACAATCTGGGGAGCCAAGAAAAATGTATGCACACCTGGATATGTGTCTGTGTGTGTACACACATACACACCCATGCGCGCACACACACAAACACACACGTTGCCTGCGCTGCCTCATTCTGCATTCAGGTACATACACATAGCTAGGTGAACCTCATTATGCAATGTACTAGTTCCTAAAACATTATGTAAAAGTTTAATTTTTGTAAATAGCATCATCTTCAAATTTGCTGTTTAAAGAAATCCTGTAATTGCTATAAAGTGATGAATTTTTTTCATAGAGTGGAGAATCTCCCCTTAACTTGTTTTCCAAATTCAGGTTCTCACACAGTAAATATATAAATAATGTAGGACTCTGGTATAGTTACAGAGCTATTTTATCCATCCACCCATCCATTTATTTATTTTAATGAATTGGTAAACAGAGCTGTCCCCAGGAGAGGAGTCTTTCCTCCACCATCTAGCCCTCTATGCTCTTAATCGGAGTCTGGTTTCTGGAAGAAAAGCTGACACTTGGACATGTCCTTAAAGTTCACAGAGTATCCTTCACAGATGATCTTGGATTCTCACAACAGCCTGGAAGAGGTTGATACAAGCCGGTGTTACTGTCCCCATCTAGGTCCAAGGCTAAGTGTGACTTGCCATTGGCCACTCAACTAGGAATTGTTAGAGATGGAGTTCAAACCCGTGTCTCCCACGATAATAATGTACTGTGCACCTGGTGTGTGCCAGGCATTGTACTGAGCACTTTAAAATTATTATCTCATTTGATCCTCAAAATAATCCTGGGAGGTAGGTGCATTGTTATTACATACCCTATTTGACAGATGAGGAAACTTAGGCAAATGGAGGTTAAGTGACTCATCCAAGGTCACGCAGTTAGTACACGTCTGAGATGCCTCTGTACCACACCTCTTTCTCAGCTATTGTAGTATCTTGGGGCCTGTGTCCATTTAGACCCCTTCGGGGGCCGGTTCTGGCTAGATGGTCTAGTCAATGGGGAAGCTGTACCAGTTAAAATCATAGACTCAAAGTTTGAAGGGAACCGTGGAGATTCTCTCTAGTCTGACCCCCTCATTTCGTAGCCTGCAGGAGAAGGATGTAGCTAAGGTTTGTTCAGCAGCCAGCCAGCTCCGCAAACTCTCAGTCCAGTACTTCTGACAGTCGCACCTTCACTAACAGATGGGAGATGTGGAACAGATCATCAAAACCGTCTGAAAAAAAAAGTAGATAATACCAAAATAATTCCTGTTTATGTAGACATTACACATATGTGTGTGTCTGCAAACACATACAAAATATGTATGTATGATAACAGATTGTAGAGTATGGATGTGAACACACATTTTCTATAGGATATAGAGGATAGAGCACATATGTAAATATGATACAGATTGAAGTTTATATGCAAATATATTATGTATGATATTGATTGCAGGATACATGTAAACATGCACATGTGTGTAGACGTGTATATATTTACATGATAGAACATATATGCAAATCCACATAACATATAATATATATCGCACAGATTGTAGAGTCTATATGCAGATGTGTATGTGTATGTATGAGTGATTCAGACTGTAGAATGTTAGCTCCTTGAGGACAAGGATTACCAATTTTTCTAATACGTGTTTAATACAGTCTGTTGAATTAAATATCTAATGCATATCCAAATACGAGTGTCTGTATGGTGTGTGTGTGTCTGTCTGTCTGTCCGTCTGTATGGCTGTGTGTAGTATATGTACATTGCGTGTATATGTCTATAATCTGATATGAAAAGCACCATGTTTTCCTGATTACATGTTGTGTAGAGCACACACCTGACTGCTGAGGGGCAGCAGGCAGCCTGGTGCTTTGCAGGGAGGTAGGAAGAACTTGAGCCTGGGCCTGAAACTTGGCCATGAGAATCCACCAGCAGATTGCTTTCAGAGCTGTTAGCTTGTGAAACCAACTTCATCATCCCTGTTCAGAAGCTCCCAGAGCTGTACCAGGCAGTAGGTTAGGAGGCTGTAAATGCCACTTTTCAATATTCTCTCCTCTCAGTGTATGCCAGACTTTCTTGAAATTCTGGGGGCAGAGGAAAGTCTGAGTGTTGGCTACAAGCAGATGCTTGTATTCAGTGAGCTTCAGGGATTGAGGCCAATTCATAGTTTCCTAGCTGGGAAGGTTTTTGCTGCTTGTTTTTCTGAGCATAGCAGTGAGCAATTAGGTCATCCTACTCTGTCTCCAGCAACACCAACCCCCCACCCCTCGCTTCTAGAAAGTCTAAAAAGACTTCTGAAGTCTCGGAGGGCTCTGATGTTTCTGAGGAGGCCACTCTGACTGTGCCAGCCAACTGACTTCCTTTTTTTCCCTTTGGACAGGTGCTTTTGGAAGAGCCAAATGGCTTTAGGCAGTCTTCCACCTCCCTGTACAAGATACCCTCTGAGACCCTGGTAGGTAACGACAAAGGGCAGCTCCCTTGGGGACCCAGACACTGCTTCTTCACCTGCTGGTGCCAGGGTCGCAGAGAAGGCTCACCCAAGTAGCTTGGGGAGCTTTCCTCTGTACAGTGTTAAAGCCATTCTCCTCTGCTAGATCATTACAGGAAGTGGCCCTTTGTAGGGGCTGGGGCATGAGCCGTATGCTCTGTTGATATCCAATTTGAGGAGGTGCTCAGTCTTTTCACCCCCTTTAAATGGGAGGCCTGAAAAGGAACGTAGAGAATAAGCATTTGTGTAATGCCTACTGTGTGCCAGAATAAGCACTTATGCAAACTTTCTAATTTGATTTGAGCCTTACAACACCCAGGGTGGGGGGAGTAGGTGCTTTTTATTATCCCCATTTTAATTAAAGAAAAGGAGGTAAAGGTTAGGTGACTTGACCAGGGTCACACAGCTAGTAAGTGTCTGAGGCTGGATTTGAACTCGGGTCTTTCTAACTGTGCACAGTCTACTATACTACCAATGGCCCAGATGGGCTTTTTGGAACCTCCGTCCTCATCTCCTCCTCCCCTTCCGCTCAGCGTTTCACTGCCTTGTTGGGGTAACCAGTTATAATGATGCCCTTTATTATTTATCTAGACCCTTTCTTCTCACAACCTCAAAGCTTTGCCAGATGTTATCTTGCTTATCTTTGTGGTAGCCCTGGGAGGCAGGGAGAGGCTGGCGTTTCTTCTCTCCAGTTTGTAGGAAGCTGCGTCTTGAAGAGGTTTAAGGGGCCTGCTCCTTGACTTGGAGGATCAAGGACTCAAGCACAGGGTTGTCTTCTTCCAGCTGAGGGCTGGGGGAGGGAGACCTGACTTCTCAGCCCCTCGGAGGCTCAGGACTACAGACCCTGGCATTGAGACAGCGCAGTTTGGGCTCATGATCTTACTTGCCAACTCAGCCAGGTCTAACCACCAACCCACGGCTGGGTGTGGCCAAGCTCAAGCTAGGCATTAACCCTTGATGGGGGAGTGGGGAGGAGAGGAGACGTCTCTTACTTCATAGCTAGTCACCACCCTTCTTCAACCAGCTGGCTGTTGGTATGGGATGAAAAAGGCTTAAAAGACTGTTCTAGGTCAGGGGTGGGGAACCTGTGGGCTTCAGGCCCATGTGGCCTTCTAGATCCTTAAGTTTGGCCTTTTGACTGAATCCAGATTTTTTTTTTTTGCACGAAAATTTTTTATTATGAAAAAGACATCGTACAGTTTTTATGATCTTGGTCTTTCCTTCTTGCCTTTGTACAAGGCCAGAAGAGAAACGTTTGCAACTTTTACAACCTTGAATAGGACTCCAGGAACATCACCAGCAGCATGACCTTTCCGACCAAATCCAGCAACCAAAACTTCATCATTTTCCTCAATAAAGTTCAAGCAGCTGTCATTGGGAGCAAAGGCAGTGGTTTTCTTGCCGTCAATCGGTTGAACTCTCACACACTTCCTGATGGCAGAATTGGGCTGCTTGTCTTCCACACCAGCTTTTTCCAAGACAATCCCTTTTGCATGAGATGCTCCTCCAAAGGGGTTGGCCTTCAAGGCAGTGCCCAAATGAGCTTTCTTGTATTGTTTGTCATGCCACTTCTGGTCTCTCCTGTGGCTGCGGAGCTTTCTAGCAGTACGAAGACCATGGCACTTACCCATGCTGCCGCCGTCTGGGCCGAGAGAAAAGAGAGAAGGAAGGAAGCCTGAATCCAGATTTTATAGAACAAAATTTGGATTCAGCCAAAAGGTCGCACTTAAGGATCTACAAAGTCACACGGGCCTGAAGCCCACAGGTTCCCCACCCCTGCTCTAGATGTATTCCAGTGTAACAGGATAATTACAGTCCCTGCCTAAGGAGCTTCTAAAATCTAGGAGAGAAAATACCCCCCGCCGCCGTTGATGAGGGAGTCATTTGGTGCCTGCTCTCAGGAAGGAGCAGTTTGATTGGGGTGGGGGGATTCGGAGGGGGCAAGTTGGACTAAGACCTATATTTGAGCATAACAACTTTTATTTTGAAAAAAAAATGGATCTTGATTTAAAAAAATTGTTTTGCTTGCCATCTTAGGGAGGAAGGAGGGAAAGGAGGGAGAGAATTGACATTCAAAATTTTTTATATGGTAAAAATTGTTTTTACATGTAATTGGAAAAAAAGCAAAACGTTATTTGAAAATATTTTTAGCATTAATTTAAAAAAATTTTGAGTTTGTGATTTTCTCTCTCCCTCCAGCCAGCCCCTAGCTCACCCACTGAGGAAGAAAGCAACGTGACCCCTGTTATACGTGTGAGGTCATGCAAGCCATATTTCCATTTTAACTGAGAACATAATAATAATTGACATGTGACACCTTAAGGCTTACCAAATGCTTTATATGCATTATCTCCTTTGAGCTTCACACAGACCTTTTAAGGGGAGGAGGCATGGTCTCCATTTTACGTGAAACTGAGGTTTGGGAAGTTTCTGTGACCGACCCATAGTCATATACCTGGTAAGTGTTAGTGGCAGGATTTGAACCCAGGCCTTCCTGACTCCTGGTCCAGCTCTGTCCCTCCGCTGTGCTTCCTCCCTCACGAAAAAAGACATAAGCATGTTATAAGAAACCCTTTTGTAGGGAAGGTTTAATGCCATGTTGAAAATACACCTAAATGCTCAGGATACCTGGGGCGAAGGGGCAACCCAGAGGTGGATTGGGTTCATTGAGGTTTGGTCTGTCTGGTGTCTGCAGCCAGTTCTTTTGTTGGGATCAATGCCCTTTGTAAGGGGGGCAGGCTGCCTAGTGCATCTGTTTGCCGGAGTCCCAAGGACAGTCGTGTTAACTTTTGGGCCTCCATTCCCTTAACATCAATGCTTGGTTACAGGTGCAAGATTATCCGAATGAAGATTCTGAGAGCTTGAAGGAAACCATCCGGAATCTGCGTGCTAAGCTGCAGGAGGCTGAAAGGGAGCACCAGTCAGACAGAGCGCTTTTTGAGGTGAGGTTTCTGCAACCCGCCTGCCCCCCATCTTTCCAGTCTTGTTTCCTTGTTTTCCCTTGTCCACTCTCCATTCTAGTCACGCTGGCTTGCTTGGTGCTCTCTCACATGCCTCATTCCATCCCCTACCTCCATGAGTTTGCACAGGTGGTCCTGGCCCCCCTTCTGGAATGCACCCCTTCCTCACCTCAATTATTGATGAGTCTAAAATCAAGGAATGAATGCAGCTTTGGGTTCAGGACCTGGGTCCTGGGCTGCCTGCTACTCCATGACTTTCATGATTCCCCTCAGTTCGGATGGTATTCTCTTCCGGATGAAACTGTCTTATATGAACTTTGTGTAAATGTTGTGAGCGTTCTTCCCAAGTAGAATGTAAACTTCTTGAGGGCAGGGACTGGTTCCCAATGTACTTGGCAAAGTGCTTTGTGTAAATGTTGAGACAGATGTTGTTCGGTTGTCCCTGACTCTTCTTGACCCTGTGTGGGGTTTTCTTAGCAAAAATGCTGGACTGGTTTCTCTAGTGGATTAGGCAGATAGAGGTTCAGTGACTTGTGCAGGGTTGCACAGCTAGTGAGTATCTGAGGCTGGATTTGAACTTGGGTCTTCTGAATTCAGGCCCCGTGTTCTGCCCACTGAACCACGTAGCTGCCTCCAGACAGATAGAGCGTCGTTTAAGTTTACTCTGTAGCAGGAAGTACTAGGCATACAGATATGAGCCAATAGGACAGATAGGGCTTGAGGACTCCACTTTAGGATCTGAGGGAGTAACTGAGAGTGATGGGTCCCATGGAGCAGGAGACACGGGGGCTTCTATCTGCCACAGCCTTCTCTTGCCTTATGCCACCATATTGAAAATCAGGGGAATGCTCTGAGGGCTATCTTCCCTATCCCCTTTTCCCTCTCTTAGGTATGTCACTGTTTCCTGAGTCTGTGCTCTTTGAAGGGGAGGGAGCAGTAACAAGGAATGGGTGTACATTATGCTCTTTAGCAGACTTTTCTTTCCAAATACATTTGACATAGACTAATACCAAAATTATTTTATAATCCCTGTGCACACACTCACTAGGCATTGTGCCTGAGCTGTAGGCGAGGTTGCCAGGTGCCATTTTCCCAGATCTGAGGACCAGGCATTAGGTCTAGGAACAGACTAAGAGGATGAGCTGCTCCTGCAGGAAAATGGGACTCAGGAATCCAGCTTCAGGCTGAGTCAGGAGACTCTTGCTGATTTCCCAAGAAACTCTTGTCTAACCAGCCGAGAAGACTGTCTGTCTTCTGGGTGCCCTGACAGCTGGGCTCCATTTTCTCCTCAAGAGATAGAGCAGTGCTGACCAAGGATCTAAAAACTGGTCCCTAGGGGTCCTCATGGAATGAATGAATGAATGAATGAAAAAGTCTCAGGTGGAGTACTTGATAGAAACTGGTTTAGAAGAGTCAGGAAGATCTGAGTTTAAATCCTGCCTCAGACACTTAGCAGCTGTGACTCTGAGCAGGTCACTTAATCTTTCAGCCTGTTTGCTCACCTGTAAAATGAGGATAATAGTCATCACAGTGCCCACCTCCTGCGATTGCAGTGAGGACAAGATAAGATGTGAGCTATGCTTTGCCAAGCACAGTGCTGAGCCCTGGAGATATAAATGTGAAAGCAAAGATGGTCCCCGCCATCTAGAAGCTTCTGTTCTAATAAGGAGGACAGCACATGTAGGGGAGTGATGGTCTGGGAGGGACACTTTGGTCTTGAATGTTACAGAGATTGTGAGTAGGGTCATGGGGGAGGAGGCTGACATGCTCCTTCCAGAAATAGTGGCAGAGGTGATTTGATCATGGTTATGGCGCTGGAGGCAGAAAAGAGAGTAAGAGAATATCAAGACTGTTGAGAAGATGGCTAGAAAGTGGGGAACAGAGTGGGCACTGTCCATTTCTGCTCGTGGAATGGTCGGTGCTGTCCTCTGTGATTATTGGATTCTGCTTTGGCAGAAGTTCCTGTTTAGTGAAGAGGAAGGAGCTATTAAGGAGCTGACTTCTGACTCAGTTTCCCTGTTTCCAAAATGATTTGTTTTTCTGGAATGATCAGAGATGAATATGAAGTTTTATTTGTGACTTCATTCTAAACATGGAAATTTCTTTAAATAGGGCCAGCTTATTTATGAGGCATCAGCCAGATTTTGCTGACGCTATCTTAAAATGGAAAAGGCAGCCCAGAGGGGCAGAGCTAGATACACTCAAGGGTCCCTTCTATCTCCAGCACTCTCTTCTGCTATTTTAAGGGTGGAGAAGGGATGGAGCCTGGGGCTAAAAATTTGCTGCCTATAATTCCAAGAGGATAACCAAGAGTTGATTGTGTATCAAGATGGCTGTTAATTAGCTCCTCCAAGCATAACACCAGGAGGAAGAGGAGTCTGAGGCTGGATGGACTTCTTTCCCTTCGAGAGATTGCTAAGCCATGCCTGTCACTGCTGACCAGGGGAAGTTAGAGATTATTTAGCAGAAAGAGAGCTTGATCAGTTTGGGCCCTGTGAGCATGGGAGAGGCCTCTACCCCAGCAATTTTTCTCTGGATTGCCAACCTTCCTTGGGCCATGTAAAAATGGTTTGAGTGAAAATGCCCAGCTCCACGTTGGTCAGCAGCTGGCTTTTTCTTTTGCAGGCTCAGTGTTGACAGAATAATTCAGACATGGCATTCTCTTTATACACCAGTAATAGAATGTGCTCTTTCAATGTTATGTTTTCAGTGATGGGCATGCATTTGTGAGTCCCTTTTGTGACTAATGACAGCCACTGGAATTGAGAGGGAAGTGAGACCTTGGAATATTCCTTTCCTTCATGTGGGAAATTATGGGCTCCCCTGTGATTAGATCTATAACCTTGACTTTGTCAGCACCATTCAGTGCAATTCCACAAGCACGTATGAAGCCTCTGCTGTGTGCCAGGCACTGTGCTTGGTGATGGAGGTACAAAGAGAAAAAAAAAAACTCCCTGTCCTCAGAAAGCTTCCTTTCTTTTGAAGGGTTGCAAGAGGTACATGAATATGGAATAATTTGCCTTGGGCTGGGGGGGGGGGGAGTGCGGCGTATGAAGAGAATACCGACGTCTAGGTGGAACCGGCTTAGGTGGCACAGTTTAGAGAGCTCTGGGCTTTAAGTCAAGAAGACCTGAGTTTGAATCCTCCCTTGGTCAACATTTATTACATGTCTGCTAGATACTATTCACTGTGCTAAGTGCTGGGGATACAAAGGAAAGCAAAATAATTAGTAGTCATATGGCCATAGACAAATCTAACCTCTCTTTTCGGCCTCAGCTTCCTCATCTATGAAATGGGGATGCTATTAACACCTACCTCCCTAGTAGCAGTTATAGTGGTAGTAATAATGGTAGTTGGGGCAGCTAGGTGGTGTAGTGAGTTAGAGCACTGGCCCTGGAGTCAGGAGGACCTGAGTTCAAATATGGCCTCATACACTTAACATGAAACTAGCCGTGTGATCTTGGGCAAGTCACTTAACTCTGATTGCTCTCCCATCCCCTCTCCAAAAAGCAAAAAATAATAACAACAATAATAATGGTAGTGGTAATAGTAACCTTAGTAGTAGTCTTAGTATAAGTGGTGGTATTAATAGTAATAGTAGTAGTGGTGGTAGTGATCTTCGGAACATGTAGTGGTAGTAACCTTAGTGGTGGAGGTGCATTTGTAGAAGGGGTAATAATGGTAGTATAGCAGCATTAGCAGCAGCAGCAGCAGCAGGCATTGTATAAGGAGGTGGTGCCTGAGCTGTGACTTTAAGGAGCCCACGGATTCCACCAGCCAAAGGTGAGGAAGGAGAGCATTCCAGGCATGAGGAATGGTGCTAAAGGAAGGCCAAAGGCAGGAGTTGGAGTGACCCCTCCAGGGACTAGCACAGAGGCTGATGTGACTGGGACACAGAGTCCATGAAGGGTAGTAAAGTGAAATAAGGTGGTATTGGTAAGAGAGGGTCTGAATGAATGAGAAAACCAGGCCAGATGTTTTCCATCCAGAAGTCAAAAGACAAGAGAAACTCGTTTGGCTGTCATGGTCATTTGGTAGTCGTCTCACCCTCTGTCTCATTTGAATGATGCCCTGACCTTTTCTAACCAAGATACTTTTTTGGTTTATGTTTCTGGTTCAGAGAATGAATGGGAGGGGAGTGTGTGTGTGTGTGTGTGTGTGTGTGTGTGTGTGTGTGTGTGTGAGAGAGAGAGAGAGAGAGAGAGAGCTAGAGATCTTTTCTTGATAGCCAAAAACAGGGGAGAAAACATGGCAAAAGAATGGTAATGGATACTAAGCAAAGCTTTCTTTCTCCTCCCTGAACTTGACCTGGGGAGGAGCTGGACCTGCCTGTTATTCTACTTTCACTACTCCTGGCCAGGTCCTTTAGAGGCCATCTGGTTCCTTTCCTGTACGCAGCCTAACCTGGGTCATTTTATACCAGAACTGTGGTGAAGTATAAAGAACTCTGAGGTAGGAGGCAGGACATCCAGTTTCTACACCTAACTCTGCCTATCAGTGGTCATACTTAAGGCAGTTTACTGCATGTTCCTGGGTATCAGGTTTGTTTTTTTTAATCTTTAAAATGGACGGGGAGGGTGACAGCTAGGTGGCACAGTGAATAGAGCACTGGCCCTGGAGTCAGGAGGATCTGAGTTCAAATCTGGCCTCAGACACTTAACACAAAAACTAGCCGTGTGACCTTGGGCAAGTCACTTAACCTCAATTGCCCTACCTTCCTCCCTCTAAAAAAAAAGCAATAAATAAATAAAATGAGGGGGTTAGGGGGCAGGTAGATAGTGTAGTAAATAGAGCACTGGCCCTAGAGTCAGGAGGACCTGAGTTCAAATGCGGCCTCAGACACTTGATACTTACTAGCTGTGTGACCCTGGGCAAGTCACTTAACCCCAATTGCCTCACCTCTCTCCTCCAAAGGGAAACAAAAGCAATAAAATGAGGGAGTTAAAACAAATGGACTCTCCAGTCATGAGCCAGTGTAAAATACTGGTTTTCTCTTTTACTTTAAAAAGAAAGGGAAAAAAAGGAAAGAAATAGTCCTTTCCAGATCATTCTCCCACTCACCCAATCAGTACTTAGGAAATTCTTCCTGGTATATAATTTCAGTCTTTCCATGTGCTGTTTTAGACATTGAAAAAGCATTAGAAAAATACTATGTCAAATATGCTTGGCATAGGAAGGATTTGAAGAGGGGAGGAGAAAGGACTTGCTGGAAGTGGTGCAGTAGGTAGTAAGCCCCAGAGGCGGGATGTGAATGAAGACCCCTTCCTGATTATAGGTCTAGCACTCTGTTCATTAGACCTGCCCCCGTCATGAAAAAAGACTTAAGAACATTTGGAAAGAAATGCCTTTATAGGTATTGTTGAACCTGACACCAAGCATGGACCTAGGCCCCTGGGACCACGAAAGGTGGATTAGGCTTGTTTGATTAGGGAGTCGGGTTTGATGTTCCCATGCAGACTCCCTCTCCGTGAGACACAGTGATGAGTCCAGCCTGGCTTATCTGCCTCTGGATCTGAAAGGGAGCTCTTCGTTTTGTTTACCCAGGAGGCAAGTCCACCAGTGTGAGTGTTTGTGGACTTTGGGCAGCCTGATGTGTTTGTCTGTGTAGCTGAGAATAGGTCTTGGCTAATTAGCACACTAGCATCTCCATCTTTTACCTTTAAACTTAATATTAATGTGATGGGTATTGGGGAGGGTATGGATAGGGGAGGAGAATCCCAGAAGTTTGCTTTGAGGGATGCTGATCAAATGTAAGCTCCTTGAAGACAGCTTGTCTTTATACTCAACCCCAGTGCCTAGAACAGTGCCTGTCATCGTAGGCATATAACAAATTCTTGTTGATGGGTTGAGCTCATCTCCAGCCCACCCAAGTTATCTTGAAATGGGTAGGAAAAAAGTCTTGTTTCTCTTTTGTCCTGTACTCCTTCCAACAGCTGCCAGGCAGTTTCCTAATTCAGGCTTTACTTTTTCTGTTGCATCATCCCGTATTTTCTCAGTGATGCAGGTCTGTCACCTCCAAGTTCTTCTCCACACTTAGCCGTTCCTCAGCACTTGCATTTATAGCCAGTTACCCTTTATTGAGTTTTGACCATCTCTTTTCCTTCTTCCCCCTTTCACTGTTAAGAAGCCTGGTTCAGGTCCTTGTCACTTCTTCTCTGGACTGTTACAGTAGTCTGTCAGCCAGTCTCATTGCTTCCCTCTTCCCCTTTCCAGTCCGCCTTCCACATGTGACGATGTCACTCTTCTCTTGTTAGGCGGCTATCTCTGAGCTTTCAGACAAAATACCAGCTCCTCAGTGTGGTGTTTAAGCCTCTGCCTGAGGCTTAAATCTGACTCCCACCTGCCTTTCTAGACTTATATTACTGTCCTTCATTTATTGTGTTCCAGCCCAAGTGGCCCACTCCCTGTTCTCCAAATTCCATATGGCATCTTTTGGCTTCCTGCCTTGGGCTGGACTGTACTTCCTTACCTCCTCAGAATCTCTAGCTTTCCAAGGGGCAGGCAGACACACACACACACACACACACACACACACACACACACACACGCATGCATGCCTACGCACACACATGCGCACTCACACATGCCACCCTCTACGTAGACAAACTCCTCCTTCCCCTACCACTTGTTAGTAAATTATATTTACTTGTCTTTGTTTATAATGTGTCTCCCTAATAAAATGTCAGCTGCTCAAAGGCAGGGACAGGCTTGTTTTTGTCTTTTCATCCTCTAGTATTTTAGCACGGTAACGTAGACAATAAGAGCCAGCACTTAATACATATTTTGACTTGAGTGGAATTTTACAGCGCTCTCCTGCAGATGTCTGGTGGGTTTTTCCCAGTTACCAAGTGACCATTCTGTATTTTAGGCCACACTTAGCCGGTACCAGAGGGAAGCCGAGATGAGCACTTCTGCCCTTCAGAGAGCTGAGAGCAACTTGGAGCAGAGAGATGCGGAAATTCTCGAGCTTCAGAGGCGCATGTTGGGGATGGAGAAGGTGACTATTGAGTTCTTTTGGATTTCAGGTCCTCAGGGCTAGGAGGCACCTTAGGAGAGGCCTCTAGTCAACCTCCCTGCCTGTGCTGCACTTTTGGAGAGAGCTACTTCTTTTTAAAGGGCTCCAGAAATGGGCATTCCCCAGCCTCCCTTGGTAGATGGATGCTTCCTCGTGTCTTTCCACGTCTCACCTTAGCCTCCCCTGTTGCTGAAAAAGCCTCTTTATTTCCAACTTGTACAACATCTCCCTTATAGACTTGGAGACTGTTCTTAAATTGGCACTTGGTGCTGGGGCAATGGCAGTCACAGTTGGCAGATGAATCTGTCCTGAATTCATCAGGGCTGGGCTGTCCCAGAGGGCAGAAAGGGTGGGGCCGGGAGGTTTCTGAGCCTCAGGGTGGGAGGGAAGGATTCTTGATTTCAGCAGAATGTACCCCATGAAACCAGCATGGCCTGCTTGCTACTGTTTGGCAGCTTGCCTCAGTCCCTATCATAGGGTGTCCCTGGACAGCTAGGGAGGCAGATGTCTTCACCTCATCCCAACCTTTCCTTCTTCTGGCCCTGCCTAGGAACAACAGAACTTACAGGAGAAGGTCAGGGAAGGAAAGACAGCCTTGGAAGAGCTTCGGACCCAGAGTGCTGACTGCCTTGCAGAACAGGAAAAGTAAGGGCGCCTGCTTGCTCTCTGTGCAGTTGGGGCGGGGTGTTGCACTCCTGTGGCTCTCACAATGGCCAGATTTGGGCTGGGAGCTGCTGCTGCTGAGGTCACACCTTCCTGGTCTGACTCACTCACATGCTTCTTCAGGGTGTGGCCTATTCCTAGGGAGAGGACACTGCATTTGGGAGCTTCCACCATCTTTGGGGAGGAGGTTGACTTGGGAGTCACGACCTCACTAGAAAACTTTGGTCTTTCGAGCCACCGTTAAGAGTTATTGATTAACTGCTTGAGAGTTTAGTTAGGACTTGGACCTAACTGTCATAAATATAGCAGAAAATAGTACCTGATTCATGCATAAGAAAGGTGCAGAGTAATGTATCCATCAACAAAACGATTATTAAATACTTTGTATGTGCAACACACACTGCCAAGTGCTGGAAGAGATACTAAATGTGAACATGATAGAGACCTTGCCCTTGAAGAATTTATAGGATGTCTGAGGTCCAAGGGGAGCAAGGTCATCACTGACTGGGGGGAATCGAAGAAGGCTTCCTGGATGCAGTGACATTTGAAATTGGCTTTAAAAGATGAAAGCCTAAGAGTTTAGCAAGAAAGGAATGGAGGGCGGGTAAAGTAAAGGTCACGTATGCGATACAAATGGTAATTCAGTTCAGACCAATTATAGAGGGAGTATCCTGAGAAAGATATGGAAAGGCAATTTTTAAAAGTCATTTTTCAGTTATGTCCAAATCTTTGTGACCCCATTTGGGTTTTTTTTGGTGGGGCAGAGATTCTGGAATGGGTTACCATTTCCTTCAGCACATTTTCCAGAGGAGGAAAATGAAGCAAACAGGGTTAAACGACTGGCCCAGGGTCACACAGCTAGTAGGCATCTGAGGCCAGATTTGAACTCAGGGAGATGTCTTCTGCCTCCAAGCCACACACAAAAAACACTACTGAACAACAAAAAAGGTAGTTGCACGGGGCCTAAAATTCCAGGCATCAGAGTTTGAACTTTAATTTGGGGGATCAGTTGAAGGATTTTGATTAATGAAGTGGTGTGGCCGGATCTTTGAAAATGAAAAAGAAGTTTGGCTGCAGACTAAAGGACAATGTGGAGGGTGAGTGTGAGTGGAAACAGAAAGACTTGTTTATGGAACTCCCTGTCACTGGAAGGGTTCCAGGGGAGATTAGATGGGTGACCTGCGGCAATGCAACATGGTGGGAAAGGGGAGCCTTTATTTGCAGTCCTGGAGCTCTGAAGCTTAATAGTATGTGGTCTGATCACTGGCAATACAAAGACCAAAACTTCCCTGGAAAGTTTACATTAGCAGGAGGTGGGAGTGAGCATGGGGCCAGCTTAGTGTGGTGGATTTGCGACATGCATGGCTAAACGCTACAAAGTCATTTCAGAAAGGAGGGAACTGACAAATCGGGATTAGGAAAGGCCTCACATAGGAAGGAGAAAGCAAATGGAGCCTTGAAAGAAGCTAGAAAGGGTATATTTATCCAGCAGAGAGGCGAAAGAAGGGATTTCAACAATGATTGGGGAGGTAAATTTAAGTGACCTCTAATTAATAATAATGATGATGATGAACTACCTTCTACTTTCCTAATGATCAGGGGGACAGAGAAAGCCTATGTTGTGGAAACATAAAACAGATTAATACCAAATTAGGCCACTCTGAGCCCTAGGCCACTGAGGAGTTTCTGGCCTCTTTATGCTATGGGTCATAAACAGTAACAGAAATAAACTCTCAGCTGATGAATCTGATGAATCACAGATCCAGTTTAATGTCATGTTGGTATAGTCTACACTATATATTTTTTTCTTGGTAGTACAACATAATTCCCATCACAGTCTTTGAGGATAGAGCTTTCTTGAGGCCTTTATGCATGCTGGTCATCATGGCTCTAGATCTTACATTTAGGTCAGCCATGGAAAATCTAAACATTTTATTTTTAGGCTTTTGCTTTTGTCATCTGCCTGCCTGACCTAGTCGCTTTCCAGAGTAGGTCAGAAACTCAAAGAGCAACTAAGTTATTTTGGGTTATTCTCTTTCCTTTTCTCCCTATATTGGAGGCTTGACTTAATAGAAACAAAAGAGGAAGAAACCAGAGGGCCTTTGTCAATCTGTATGTGGTTATTTGGTTATTAGGGATTTTAGGAGAAAGAAGGGAGAGAAGAAAGGCAGGAGGAAAGAAGGAAAGGGCAGGGAAAGAGAAGGGAGAAAGGAGAGGAGAGAAAGGAGGAAGGAAGGGAGAAAGTCTTTTCCATTTACATCGTTTTAGCTACAGCAGATAATGTTTTGTTGGCTCTGCCCACGCCACTCTGCACCAGTTTATGTAGATCTTTCTGCACTTATCTCCATTCATTACATTCATCATTTCTTACAACACAGTAATATTTCATTACATTCACGTACCACAATTTGTTTAGCCATTCCCCAACTGATAGGCATCTACTTTGTTTCCAGTTCTTTGTTGTCAAAAAAAAATGTCACTATAAATATTTTGGT
>JAQQSW010000087.1:87588-111131 GCA_028646575.1 Pseudocheirus occidentalis
TTAAGAATACATCTCCCGTGTGTAACTGTTTGAGGTATTTTGATTGTGCTTCCTTATTGTTTTCTTTCTCCAAAGTCATCTCAAGGATGACATGACTCAGCTACCAAAGTGATTTTCCTAAAGCAGGGGTCTACCCAGGAATCTCCCCCCGCCCCCCATGACCCAGTCAGTAAGCTCCAGTGGCTCCCTACCGTCTCTGAGATCAAATAGAAATCTCTGTGGCATTTCAAGCCCTTCATAACCCAGCCCTTTCCTACCTTTCAAGTCTGCTGCTTTACTCATAATACAACTGCCTACATGCATAAAACCATTTATATTACAGACTGTGTAGCTTTTATAAAATCTTATGTATAACGTACATATGGAGTAGGCACATTCCACAGGCTGCCATCATACTTCACTCACTCCTCAGCCATCTTCCTTCCTCACTCTCTAGTTCTGAAACCATAATCAAATCGACTCTGCCCTCTATCAGGGATGTGTCATCTTCCTTCCCTAGGGGGCTACTCATCCTAGTAACTTTCTGGACCAATGCGCCCCTTCCCTGGCCACCACTCCTCAAACGGTAGTCTACTCTATGAGAATGGAAGCTCCTTAAGGGCAGGAATTGTTCTCCTTTGGTATTTGTAACCCAAGGCTTAGCACATGTGTGCTTCATAAATCCTTTTTTATCCCTATTAATATATGACTAAATAGTTTTAGCAGTTAGCCACTTAAAATGCAGATTTTTCCAAATAAAAGAAATTTGAGAAAGAGAATAGAGAATTAAGGTGAAAAAAGAGGAAGTTTTGGAGCATAAACCCCAGGTTAATCTTGTCTTTGGGACAGAATCTTAGCATTCCGGGTTTTAGGTATCCCTCGCTGTTACGCCCTAAAAGAGTTTGGGGTTACAGCTACAACATAGTAGAACCTTCCATCAGGCTCTCTGGTTTAGGGTTGGACTCCCCTACCTTGTTAAAAAAAATGGAGTCAACAGCATTTGTGCTTCTGAGGCGTAGGAAAAGAGCAGCAGCAGGCTGGAGCCTCATGGAGCATTCATCTCAAGTGGCTCAGTCCTGTCTGCTTTGAAGATACCATGTGATAGGTGACTATTAACCTGGAAGTTAGGAGCCTTCGGTCTTGGCAGAGTCACTCCTTAGTTTTATGACCTTTTATGACCTTTACTTTAGTAAGTGGCTTCTGATTAGACCTTACTTTCCTCACCCAAAAATGAGGAAGAGGAGGGAGTTAGATCCTGTGAGAATGAAGCAAATACTGGTCTTCCAAGCAATACCATTATAGAACTACAGCAGCTTTTGGGTGAGAGATCCTCCAGGAAGGGTCGGAGGAAGAAGTGGTACTAAAGCAATTGTTGACTGACCTGATAACAACCAACAACAGACCTGTTTTCTTCCTGGGGTATGTATTCTGTGTATCCAAGATATAACAGAGAGCCTTCCAAGACTTAAGAAAACGGATGGCTTAAAAGATACCAACAAAAATTCATTTAAAAATTCATTTTAGGGGCAGCTTAGTGACACAGTGAATAGAGCACCAGCCCTGGAGTTGGGAGGACCCGAGTTCAAATCTGACTCAGACCCTTGACACACTAGTTGTGTGACCTTGGGCAAGTCACTTAACTCCAAATGCCTTGCCTTCCCCCCTCCAAAAAATTTCATTTTGGCCATTTTTTTTAAAAAAGAAAGAAAAAGATGACAGCCACCAGTTCTTGTGATTCATTTGGGCACACATGACCCTGCCAAAAGGAACCTCAGAAATATTGCCAAAATCATGAAGTGTCCTGGTCAAGAAGCTGAAGACCACAGGGACCCAGAATGTTTTTCTTCACTGCTGCTTCTTGAAAGAAGGGAATGTGGAAGACTGTAACTGATTTAGGACTTTGAATGACTGATTAAGAACATGCTGTCCGAAGCATAGGAATGGCAGATTCCTAGTCAGGAATAGGGTATACTTCATAAAGCCTGATGAGAATTTGTGTTTGCTACCTTATAAATTTAATCAAAAAGGCCTTATTTTAAGTATGGGCAGTGAGGAAACTGCTTGTGTGTATCTACCAAGTTTGATTCTGTTGGAAATACATAGCTGTAGTGAACAAAGAATAGGAGTTAGGATATCCAGAACTCTATAGGACAAAATGTCCCCCAAAGGAGCCACGAGCTCAAATGTCTATACAGAGATGGCCAGTGTTTAAAGTGCCAAAGAGGAGCTAGGTAGGCCTTCTGTAAGGAGGCATATTTGACCTCAGAGGTATCTTGAGATTTGAATTTTTGATATCTTGAGGCTGGAATTCATGAGTGGAATATGACTTTGGATGAGTATACCTTACATAAAAGGAACAGGGAGAGGAAAAGAGAGTGAGAGGGGGTGGTGAGGAGGGTTAATAATAGCTAATGTTCATGTAGTGCTTTAAGAGCTGCTTTACATAGATTAATCTTCAACTCTGTGAGGGTAGGTACCATTATTACCCCCATCTTACAGTTGAGGAAATGAGACTGAGAATTTAAGTGATTTGCTCAGATGCTTCTAGTAAGAGGCGAAGGCAGAACTTGAACTCTAGTCTTTTGACATCAAGCTGAGCTCTTTATCCACTTTGCCTCCCAGCTTCCTTTGGGAAGGTCTGTATGTTAAGAATATAAATTTATGTGAGGACCAGAAATTGTGAATGGGGAAAGTGAGCAGGAAAGGATAGTGAAGAGCATTTGAATAAAAATCAGTAACTAAGAACAGTTGTCAGTAAACAATCATAAGCATTTATTAAGCATCTTCTGTGTGCCAGGGATCGTGCTAAACACTGAGGATGCAAAACACACACATACACACACACACACACACCCCAGCCTCTGCCCACAGGCTGTTTACAAGCTAATGGGGAGTCCATGTACAAACAAATACAAAGCAAGCAAGAACTATACAGGATAAGGGGAAATAGTAGAGGGGAAAGCACTAGAACTGAGAGAGATTGAGAAAGGCTTCTGTAAAAGATGGGGTTTTATTTAGGAGTTAAAGGAAGCCAGGGAGGTCAGTGGTTGGAGTAGAAGAGGGGACGCATTCCAGACCTGGGGGACAGCCAGAGAAAACGCCCAATGTGTGTCTTGTTCACGAAGTAGCCAGGAGGCCAGTGTCATTGGCTCAAAGAGTAGGTGTCAAGGAGTAAGGTATGAGAAGACTGGAAAGAAGGAGGGGGCAGGTTATGAAGGGATCTGATTGTCAAACAGAGCACTTTGTATTTGCTCCTGGAGGTCAGAGGAAGCCACTAGAGTGTATTGAGTAGGAGGCTAACATGGCTAGAGCCGTGCTTTAGGAAAATTGCTTTGGTGGCTGAATGGAGCATGGATTGGAGTAGGAAGAGACTGGAGATAAGCAGACTCGCCTGCAGGCTGTTGCTGTCTTCCAGGAGGGAGGTGATGAGGCTTGCAGTGGAGCAAGTAGTGCAGTGTCAGAGGAGAGAAGGAGGCATATTCAAGAGATGTTGCAGAAGTGAAAGCAACAGGTCTTGGCCACAGATTGGCCATGGAGGGTGAGAGAGAGTGAAGAATTCGGGGTGACTCATAGGTCATAAGCCTGAGGGACCAGAAAGATGGTGTTGCCCTCTCCAGTAATAAGAAAGGTAGGAATGGAGGAGGTTTAGAAGGAAAGATGATGAGTTCTGTTTTGGACATGTTTAATTAAAGATGTCTACTGGACATTCAGTTTAAGATGTCTGAAAGGCTGTTGAGAGTTTGGGGCAGGATAGATAGATCTGAGAATCATTAGCATAGATGTGGTTATTAAATCCATGGGAGAGAGAAGAGGGCCCAGGACCCAACCCTGAGGGACACCTATGATAAGAGCATGATCTGGAAGGTGATCTGGCAAAGGGGACTGAGAAGAAGTGATCAAATAGGGAATAGGAGAACCCAGATTGTGGTATTCAGAAAAGCTAGAGAGTAGAGAGTATCAAGGAGGATGATCAACAGTGTCAAAGACGGCAGAGAGGTCAAGGAGAATGAGCACAGAGAAAAAAACCATTGGATTTGGCAGCTAAAAAATCTTTGGTAACTTTGGAGAAGGCAGTTTCAGTGGAAAAGCTAGGTGTTAGATTATAAAGGTTTAAGAAGAGAATGCAAGGAGAGAAAGTAGAGGTTTCTATTATAAATAGCTTTTCCAAGGAGTTTAACTACAAAGGGCTAGTTTAACTACAAAGAGAAGAGATACAGGACAATAGTGGGGGTGGAAGGGTCCAGTGAGGGTTTTTTCAGGATGAAGCCGAAATGGGCATATTTGTAAGCGGGAAGGGAGGAGGGAAGGAGCCAGCAGAGAGGGAGGGATTGAAGATAAAAGATAGAATAAGTCTGTTGAGAGAGATGGAATGGAATGGGTTCACTTGAACAGGTTAGAGGGATTAGCTTGGTAAGGACTCAGTTCACCTCATCATGTGGAGTGAGTGAAGGGAGAGAGTGGAAGAAGGCACCGGAGTGACAGATAAGGAAGAAGAAACTCACGGCAAATGGCCTCAATTTTTTTCTGTAAAAAATGAGCCAAGGTTCTCATCTGCGAGTGGAAGAGGGGAATTCATGAGGGGTTTGGGCAAGTCCCTGTGGAGGGGGAGATAGTTGGTTAGGGAAGGTGTGGAACCTTATGGAGCAACAGTGAGGGCCCAGTTGAGGGTAGATGACATAGATTTGAAGTGGGCCCAATTCATTGATTGTCTCTACTCACATTGAGCAGCGAATGATGGGAGTATCCACAGCTGAGGCTTAAGCTGATGTAATTGGTGTAACTTTGTCACCAGAATCTACCACAGGTCACTTGGACAGAAAGGAAAACTAGATGAGGGGTTTGGAAGATAGACTGCACATTTGGCACAGTATAGATGTGTTGTGGGATGCCAGAGTGTAACTGATAACTTAATTTGTCTTAAAGATAATTTTGGGGTGGCTACATGGTGCAGTGAATAGAGCACTGGCCCTGGAGTCAGGAGGACCTGAGTTCAAATTTGGCCTCAGACACTTAACACGAAAAACTAGCCGTGTGATCTTGGGCAAGTCAACCCCAATTGCCCTGCCTTCCCCCATTCCAAAAAGAAAAAAAAAATTCATCCTTTAAAACAGCTGTTCTCAACCTGTGGGTCACAACCCCTTTGGGGATCAAACAACCCTTTCACATATTTCCCATGGTCTTAGGAATGGAGACACCGCTCCTCCATCTGTCTCCAGGCAGGTCTGCCCACATGCAGATACGCTCACATATGGGTGTTAAAGGGTTGCAGCATTAGGAAGGATGAGAACCACTGATTTTAAAGGTATAGGAAGCATTAAGGGAAAATTCTGGGTTGAGTTAGATTCTTGCTAACTTAAAGGCACCAATTGCTGGGGTAGAAGTGGGAAAATGTGGGAGGGGAGAGTGACTACTTGTGATATGAAAATAAAAGAAAAACTAGGCAGTCTGATACACCCTAGATTTGGGGAAAGTAGATTTCAAAGGTTACAGAGAAGTTGTTCGTAACCTAGGGTCTGTGAATTTAAAAAAAATTGTAACATTCAATATAATTTGTTTCCTTGTAGTCCTATATATTCTATTTTGGGGATTTAAAAACATTCTTGGAGTTCATAGGTTTCATCAGACTGCCAATAAATCTGTGATGCAAAAAACAAAAAAGATTAAGATCTAGCTTCACAGGACAGATAGGTATCCCTTGGACTAATATTCTACAGAAGTCAGGCCAGGAAGAATGGGAGGTGCTCAAGAATGAAATTCTGAAGACACAGAGGAGGAAAAAGAGTTGTCTGAAGAAACCAATGTGATTATATAGGAAAATACCCAAGCAACTTAGAATTTTAGAAGATACAGATATGCATACGTATCTCTCTCCCCCCTCCATATACATGTATACACACATGTGTGTATATATGTGTGTATACACACACACATGTGCGTATAAAATGGAAAGCAAAGACTAGTGATAGGAACAGATATGAGGGCCTATAAAAATGAGTATCAGGAAGGCTGAATCTCAGACAGTAAAGCTCAATTAGAGTATGACCTTGAGAACCTGAACCATGTTGCTCTTCCTGTTTGTGTGACTCAAATTTGGCACATTGATAGGCACACGGTATGCATTTAGTAAATGCTTCTTCATTTATTCAACGTGATGGAAGTTGGCAAAGAAATCTAACAACAATAAAAAGGGGTGAATTTTTGAAGGTTTTTTTTGTTTTTTTTTAAGCACTGTTAGAGAGGCTGATGCTTGGGGAAGACAGAGTGATGATACCTGAGCAAAAATAGAAGACAAAACTGCCCATCTTTTACTTTTGCATTTTTCCATCCAAAAAAGAACAACACAAATAACCAATAGGCAGTTGATGCCCAAGATAAGTAAGAGAGTACTTTGTTACCCAGGTGATCTTGATTAATTCAAGTCGTCTGGTCTGAATAAGCCATCCTTAGGTACCCAACAGGTGGGTATGATTATTGAGCCACTGTCAGTGATATTTGAAAGACTGGAATTGCTGTTAGACTTCAAAAGTAAAGGATAGAAAAAGGCATGATTAGGCAGAAGTTTATCTGAAGAATATCTGGGGGTGTTAGTGAACTGCAAGCTCTGTATAAATTAGCAGTGGGAGAAGATGGTGGAAAAAAAGCCAATGAGATGTTGGTGTGCATTGAGAGGCAGAGTTTCCAGAAATAAGCTGCTATTCAGAGATTATCCTAGTGTTTCCTCTGTTCTGCTGTGTCAGACTACATCTGGAATACTATGTTCAGTTCTGGGGGCCATAGTTTGAGAAGGGCATTGAGAAGCTGGAAGAGAGTATCTGGAGGAAGACGACCAGGATGGCGAAGGACCTCAAGTCCTTATCATGTGAGGATAGGTTGAAGGAAGTAGCATCCCTGAAATTTGAACCCAGGTCCCCTGACTCTAGATTGAGTGCTCTTTCCACTTCATGGGTTCTCTTAGTCCCTGAAGACAGAACCAGGAGGAATAAATGAAGTTTACAAAGAGGCAAATTTAGGTTTGATACCAACAAAGACTTTCTGATAATTAGGTTTTTCCAAAGGTCAAACTGTCTGCTTGGGAGGAGGCAGTAGACGCCCCATTCTTGCAATGAAATTGTCCAGTAGAGTCTGTATGGCCACTTGGCAGTAGATTGTAGAAGGAATTCTTTTAGGGTATGGGGGGCTTCTGAGATCTATCCCAGTATGAAACTCTGGGATTACTGCTTCATGTTTCTCCCCAGTTCAATATGTCCGCCACAAAGTTGCCAAAATAACTTTCCTGAAGCCAAGGTCTGAGTATGTCTCTCCTGCTCAAGGATCTTAGTTGGCTTCCATTGGCTGTAGTATAAAATATAAGCCCTTTGGGTTTGATATATAATTAGTAAACATTGGCTGATAAACATTTATTAAGTACTATGCTAAGTGCTGAGAATGCAAATAAGAAAAAGAAGAGCCCTTGCCTTCGAGGAGCTTACAATCTAATGGGGGAAGCCAGTATACAAAAGGAAGCTAAAAAGCGGGTGCTGCCAGAGGGTGCCCATTGGGAGAGGGGGACATGGGAACATAATGTGTGTAAAATCAAAACCAAACAGAGCAGCTGATGAAAAAATGTAATGATGTAACCCTTTATAGTAAGTCATAGCCTTCTTTCCAGATTTAAATTGTCTTTATTACTTAAGCGTAATAGAATACAAACTCCTTACATGCAGAGATTGTGTTTTCTTTTGTCTTGGTATCCCCATTGCCTTGGCACATAGTAGGCACAATAAATGCTTGTTGAACTGGAATTCCAAGCTCCAGAATGTTATGAGGCTGTGGCATCCCATCCTAAGCCCTAGGGATAGCTGTCAAAGTGATAGCAAAAAAGAATGTTAAATAGCATCTCCCTTTGGAGCAGAGGGAACCAGAATTTAGCAGTCCTGGAAATTCTGCCTTCTTTCTAGTGCTGGTCTTGTAACTCGACAGAGAGAGCTTTTTTTTTTTTTTTCCACTCTCTCTGCATTAGTCGTCTGGTCCTTTCTATCTCCAGGGCTGCTCAGCTGGAGAAGGAAGTGGCTGGCCTTCGGGAGAAGATCCATCACCTGGATGATATGCTGAAAAGTCAGCAGCGGAAAGTCAGGCAGATGATAGAGCAGGTAAGAGCAGACCTCTCCACCCTCTGGTTCTCCTAAAAGTTCCCAGCCCTTCTAGTCAGTGACCTATAGAACTGTTTTTGCCCATCAAGTCTGGGCAGGTGAACTCTCTTTGACCCACTAGGACAGCTGTTCTCAACCTGTGGGTTGCACCCCCTTTGGGGGTCAAACAGCCTTTCCACGGGGATCACCTAAGACCATTGGAAAACACATATTTCCAATGGTCTTAGGAACCAAGACCCTAAGACCCGGCTCCTCTATCCGTCTCCAGGTGGGTCCACCCACATGCAGATACGCCCACAAAGGGTTGCAGCATTAGGAAGGTTGAGAACCACTGCACTAGTATATCTTGCCTGATATCCTGAAGTTTCTGGCCAAATGCTTGTAGCATCTTGGGTCATCCAGGATTATCCAGGATCCTTTACTCTCCTGTTTCCCCCCCCCCCTTTTGCCTTTTGATCATCCAGCTCTTCCACAGACGGTGAGGAAGGGAAAGAAAATGAGCCAAAACTGTCTCCCCCTTTCTCTGTGAGCCATTCTGAGAAAACCGTTGTTGATGGAAAGAAAGGAGTATGCTCTCATTGCTTTGTCTTTGTGGGTGACCTAGAGCAGATTTGAAAACCTAAGCTGGATTCCACCCACACTGGCATATTTCAGGGTTGTCTTCACCTCTCCACATTGTTAGTATGTGCTCTGGGTAGACAGACTCTTTTTTCTGTAAGCCTGAGCAAAACATAATTAGGAAGGTACATTTGCTGCACGATAGAATGTGTAAGTTCCAAGGCCAAGTAGAATATGTTGTTTTGAATTTGTTGTCTTCCTGCTCCATCTCAGATCGTTATTTTGATTTAAATGCTTTTTATGATAGAGTGCTTGGGTACCTGTCCTTGGACCCCACTTCCAAGATCCCGTTTTTCCCTAACTTTGAAACGCTGTCCTTGGCAATTTTCTCCCCAGCCCAAGGACACTATGCCTAGTAATAACTGTGAGTGGGCCCCAGTAAGACAGACTGTCTTTTCCCATCACAGGAACAAGCTGACCTCTGAAGAAATCCTCTTGTAAAAACAGGGCTATCTTGTAACCACAGAATTATTCATATATTGATTTCCAAAGTTATCATATACAATCCAGACATCAAGCTATAGTCATCAACTCTCAAAATTATCTTGCTATAGACATAACAGACCAAAAATTCACCCCTTAGGAACCCCTTCCCCTGGTTTCTAACAGTGAATGATGCCAGTGACCAAGTTTGTAAATTATCACCTAATTAGCATATCTGCAGATAATCAATTACTTTTCCTATATAAGCTTTAGCATGTTCCTCTTAGGTTGCAAGTTCCTTAAGGAGTTCTGCCTGCCATATAGGCATTACAATAAACCTTTGCCACCTTGACTTAAAGAATGCTTGAGTCTGTGAATTCATTCCAGATGACCCTGTCTAGTACTCTGGTCCTTGGGGGGATCCCTGAACCCCTTAAACCACATCATTTTGTAGGAAAAAGCAAGCTCATGAAGAGGTGAAAATTCACCTTTGCATACCTCCTCTAGCAGCCAAAGTCATTTGGCCTGTGTATTTCTTTTAAGTAGCCCATTGTTTACCCTTACAGCTTCAGAATTCTAAAACTGTGATTCAGTCAAAGGATACAACTATCCAGGAGCTCAAAGAAAAGGTCGCCTACTTGGAGGCTGAGGTATGACTCATGGGAGTCACTTTGGAGGAGAATCTGGGTTCTTGGGGCCTGAGAAGATTGGGAGGCTGATGGCAGGGAAGGCTTAAGGAAGTAAGACTTTGGGAGAGTTAGTCCTCAAGTTTTCATTGTTGGGGTGGTAGCCTTGGTCTGCAAAGTGCAGTTGTGTTTACTGAATAATTTCTAACTTTGCTGCAGGGCCTTTACGGTATTTTGAGTAACTAATAATTATTGAGCAACCACTGTCTGCAGAAGACTTGAGTGGGTGGTACATAGAAACAAAGTAGAAATGGAAGAAGGGGCCTTATGCCCTGGCTGCTTTACAGCCTAGTTTGGGAGACTTGGACATGTGGACCTGTGTACACATGATATGTACACAGACCTAAAGGACTACTTAGACAAGTTTATCCAGTGGGGACTGGAGTATAGAAGGATGACACAGTAAAGGGTTGACCATTGTTGGATGGGAAGATAATCTGGAGAAGAAGGGATAGATGAGGAGTGGTCGATGTGGAGAGAGAAGACATTTCACTTGAGGAGTAAAGGGGGAGTGGGAAGATGGCAAGAGAGGATTAATCAGTGGGTGGGGGATTGTGACAAGAGAAGGATATGCTCTCACTTTGGAACGTTTGTGCTAGAATTTAGAGATGCATGACCGAATGGAGCACCTGATAGAAAAGCAAATCAGTCCTGGCAATTTCAGTACCCAAACCCGAACCAAGAGTGACAGTCTGGGAAAGTGAGTATGTTTACCTATGTTTGTGGGGTCTGTGTCAGAAAAAAAGGAAAGGAGGAAGAGAGAACAATCTTGACTGTGCAGGACTCCTCTTTGCTGGGCTCCATATCTCACTTGGTATTGAAGGGATGACTTATAGAACAAGTCTATTCCTTTAGACCAGGTGAGGTTCTTAACTTGGGTCCTGTGAACTTTTAAAAATATTTTAATAAATCTACTGAATTAATTGGTTTCCTTTGTGATCTTATGTATTTTATGCATTCAAAACCAATATATTATTGGCTTCATTTGGTTTGGTCCATTGGCTTCCCCAGATTGCCCAAAGGGTCCTTGACACAACAAAAGGTTAAGAACCCCTACTTGAAGCCTATTTGGACCTGCTGGCCCACCCTGCTCCTTCTTTCTCTGTCACCCTGACACCTCCTGGTTCCCTTATCTCTGCTTTCCACTTCTAAATTACCCTCTCATCTCCTCTTCCCCAATATCATTTATGGGCCAAGGTTGAAGATGTTTTATGGGATGATTGGAGAAGAAGAACATGTTTGGATATAGAGAGCAGCATCAGCTTCATAGGACTGAAAAGGGTCTTGAAGGCATTATCTCTATTTCACTGCTTCACTAAAGGGCACCACGCTCCTGAGAGGTGATTGGCAATTTGGGTTTTAAAAAACTGGGTACCTAAGAATAGAAGTACTGGAAGACTAGAATAGAAGAAGGAAGACTACTTACCACTGAAGGAGTAAATCAGATAGAGGTGGAAGTGGAGGATAGAGCGGGTGGAGGAGGTGGCATTGTGGCTGACAAGCAGGACATACGGCATTAAGTATTCTTGTCTCGTGTCTTTTCTTTTCAGTGTTAGGATCTCCCGGCCTCCGAACCCTAAGCCCTTGCCTCTCATCCGGGTAGTGGAAACCTGAACTGAAAACTGAATACTGCTGCTTGCTACTCTTATCGGCCTAAAGAGAAAACCCACCCTCCCTGTTGTATCACAGACTTTTACCTCTTGATTGCTCCTTGGCTGCCCCCTGGGCCTCATGTTTATATGCCTAATTCTTGAGCTCCTTTCTTCTGTATACTGACCAGACAGAGGAGGGGGGAGGGCCTTCCTCTGGAGACCTGGAGCCTTTTGAAGGAAGATACCACGGCAGAAACCCCTCTTTGCTGAGTCCAGGACAAGGGTGGAGCCAGTGGTGACACCTGTAATACCATGATTGTTGCTGATCTTCGTTAAAAAAAGAGATTTTTCCTCTGCAAGTGGGTGCTGAGCTGCCTTGGAAACCAGGGTTATGCAGCAGGACTGAGATGGGGGGCCCTGGCTCACCTCAGCCCTAACACACAGACAAACAAATATCCACTTGGACTGGCTATCATTCTGAGGGACTGAACCTCTTTCTTCCAGTGTTGCTCAGCTCCTAGCAACATCATTTCCCCACTTCTCTGTCCCTCACAAACACTTAGTCCTCTTCCCAAGATGGCAGAATACCTACCAACCTTGGGGGCTGTCTGGCTTCAATGAAGATGAATCTCACCTTTGGTTAAGTTCATTTTCTTGGGGAGGAGGGTGAGACAAACTAAATCTACATTCAAAGAATGGATTTGTAGCAGGAAGGAGTCCCTAAGGATGTGGACAGCTATGCCCTAGTCCTTGCTTCTTGCGTCTTCTACCACAATTCCCAGAAACCCTTGGAGTATTTTTGTTTGTTTATTTTTCTTTTCTCCATTTAAACTCAGCCCAAGAAACACCCTAGTCTTCCTGGTCCCAGTGCCTGGAGGAAAGTTTTTCCACCAGATTGCATCAGTCCTGGAGAAGTAGCGGTACCTCCTCCAATATTTATTTTGCTAAGTTATTGGTGTCTTTGGTTATGTCTTGTGGTTGTTTTAATACCAAAGTTCTGGAACCTCCCTATAGAGTTGCTTGAAACTGGGAAAAGCGATTTTTGTGTGTCTTTCATCATTCTCCTGTCCCTGTGTTTTCCTCTCTCCTTTCCCTGTGCCTAATTTGTAGACCAGGTAGGGAGTTGTATGTGTGTTTATATATTCAGACTACAGGTGGGGGGAGCGGGTGGGAAAGGAAGCGTATATTGATTGTACAGAGAATTCAGGAGTAGAACCCTTTGGGAAAAGACTTGTTTCTTCCTTGAATGTTCCCTTCCCTCCCTGCTCCCCTTCCCTCTCCCCAACCGCTCAGGGTCCTTTTGGGTATACTGCCTCTGAATGATCCCCATTTCCTCTCTTGGGTCCGGACTTGTAGCCTCAGGTGATGGAGATAAAACATCAGAGGACTAGTATAATCCTGTAGAAAAATATTAACAAAAAACAAAGCTCTTATTAAGTCATTTAGCTCTGGCTGGCTCAAAAGTAATGGGCTCAAGTTTATCTGTCTGCGTAGAAGAAGCCTGGGTAGGAGGCACAGCCCTGCCTAGAACTTGCTCTACCACTGTGGGCAAGTAATTCCATGTTCCAGTTAACTCATCTATAAAGTGAAGGGCCTGAACTAGCTTATTTCCAAAGTCACTCCTAGCTCTAAAATGTGTTTCTGGCCTATACTCTTTATATGGTGAATTGAATAAATTATATTAATGTACCTCTGAGATTCTGGTCTGGTTTTTATCTACTGGTTGAAAAAACAGAAACACCTCCTTCTCTAGCCTGGTTGGGACACCCTCTCTTTCACATCCCGAGAGCCCTTTAGGCCAGATCTTCCTCTTTTTTTTATGATTTGCATCCCCTCGACCCCAAAGGTTTTGTGGTTTCTTTGAGTGCTCCCAGAGTGTAGGGGTTATGGACAGACAGCTCAGCTTAAGCGGTCTGTGTCCTCATTTAGGAAGGCTAGAAAAGTTTGGGGGTGGTTCCTAATTCTGACTTTGGGTCTTGGCGGGTGTGGAGGCCTTAATGGAATCCCTGAATGTCTCCTGGCTTGGGAAAAGGAAATGGTAGGGGATGGAGGTGCTATGATTACAGATACAGCCACCAAGTAGCACCGCAGGGTATGTGAGTAACTAACTGCCAAGTCCTTTGCAGAAATGAAAAGCTCTAGAAATGCTGACTGCAGCTGTTGCAGAGTGTTTGGGGCTATCTCTGGGCATCACTCAATTAGCACCAACTCTTTCTTTCTGGCAGGGTATGCAGATGGCTGCAGGGCTGAATGGGGACATGGCTGAATTTATACTAATCCTCTCGGGACTAGAGAAACCTGAAACCCCACCCCCCAGCCTTGTCCCTCTCCTGCCACCCAGTTCAGGGGAGCCTGAGTTCCCCTTGTTTTTCTTCCTTTCTCTCATTTTTTTCAATAGATTCACGCCCAGGGGTGCAAAAGGCATTAGGAACCTTTCTTCTCCTTCTAGAGCTAACCCACTGAGTATTTCCCCTCTTTAGCAGATCTGCCTGGGCTGGGTATCTCTTGTCTTTGTTCTCAGAATTATTAGCAGTGCAGCAGTGGGGTGGAGATAGATCAACTAAGGTGCCAGGATGACTCCTACGAGAGGAAAGATGTGGGGGTAAGAATATCCTGCAATAAAAAAGAAAGGCTTCTTTTTGAAACCTGATCTTTTGATTTGACAAGGATTTAAGGGCCTATTCTGTGCTTAACAAAAATGAGAGTCCATGACTTCAGGGGCCATACTTTTCCTGGGGGTAGGGTAAGGGAATGGGTACTCAGATAAGCAAAGCAAAAATGAGGGGGTGGGAGACTCCATTAGAACTCTGCTGTCAAGAAAACATCATGCTAGAGTTAACAATTGAGTTGACCCTTCCAGAAACTGGATGGGGGGGGTGGGGGTGGAAGGGGACAGGGAAGTCGGTGAGGGAAGGAAGTTCATTCCAGGCACAGGGGACAGGAGGTAAAATGTGCCAATAGAAGAGCAACTAGGTCAGTCTGACTAAAACAAAGGATGCATAAAGGGAAGTATGTTTAGTAAACCTCATACCTGTAGCCAAATTGTAAAGGGATTTCTGGAAAGAATCATTGAAAAGAGAGCCATGATAAGAAGTAACAAAATGGACCATTTCAGAGAAACCTGGGAAGACCTATATGAACTGATGCAAAGTGAAGTGTGCGGAACCAAGAGAACAATTTACACAATAACATTAGAAAAAACTTTGAAAGGCTTATGAATTCTGATCAATGCGAATAACAAAAAATATATTCCCAAAGGACTGAAAATGAAGAACGCTACCTGGTTCCTGACAGAGGGGACTGACTGAGGATGCAAACTGTATTTTTGAACATGGCCAATGTAGGAATTGCTTTTCTTAATGAAACATTATTGTTAGGAAAATTTCTTTTTTTTTTCCTTCAATTTGGAGGGTTAAAAATTTTTTAAAATTCAGAATGAGACATTTTTGGAAATGGCCAGTATTACTGATTTGTTTTGCTTAACTGTATATTTGTCACAAGGGTTTTTGTTTATTTCTTTTTGTTTTTTTCTACAAGTGGGGTCATGGAAATGATGGGGTGTTGGGGTGCCTATGTTTGTAACATCCAGTGGTAACTTCAATTTGTAAAATCACACTTGTGTTCAGGTACCTATGTTTGTAATATCAGTTTGTGAAGTCAAGTTGTAAAATCATACTTCCCCCAGCCTCAAAGTATTAACTCTGCTTCTTCCCTAGGCCAGCACTCTGCCTAGCTACAGTTCATGAACTGTTTATCCCTGCTTGGTACAATAACAAGCTATACCTATGAATCCTTCACTAAACCATCTAAACCAGCAGTTCTCAACCTGTGGGTTGTAACCCTTTTGGGGGTTGAATGACCCTTTCACAGGGGTTGCCTAAGACCATCAGAAAACACATTTCCAATGGTCTTAGGAACTGACACCCCTCCTCTCTCTGTCTCCAGGAGGGTCCTTCCCCATACAGATACACCCACATATGAGTATTAAAGGGCTGCCTCATTAGGAAGGTTGGGAACCACTGATCTAAACAAATCCCTTTAGCTTAGAGAAATGTATATCTCCCTTGTTCTAGTGGCCAGCTGCACCTATGAATCCTTCAATGTACTATCAGTAAGCTAACTCCTCTCCAATTAGGCACATCCTGAATCCCCAATTAGTCTAGCTTCCCAACATCCATCTTGTAAAACAGGACATTGATGGGTAACAGACTGGACACTTTTCAGTCAGCACTGACAATTAGGTGACCCAGTGACGTTTCAAGCCTAAAACCGCACCTCTATGCAGGTCCCCTCTTCCCCCATCGTGGGCTTTCTCCCAGTGAATTATGGGCAATTCGCCTGCGCAGTAAATATGAAAAGTGCATGTCCTTTTAAGCACTGACCAATCCTTAACTCCTCCCTAATCCCACCCTTACCCAGTTAGCATAATTGATACCTGATTTATGATTTTATGGCTTTATAATTTTTACCGCTGACTCCTTTAAGTTTGCAGGTTCCCTAAGACCTCCTGCCCACTGTAAAGTGTAACAATAAACTTTTACAATCCTGACTCACAAGGTTGCTTGAGTCCTAAGAATTCTTTTTTTTCTTTTTCTGTTTTTTTTGTAGGGCAATTGGGGTTAAGCAACTTGCCCAAGGTCACACGGTTAGTAAGTGTTAAGTGTCTGAGGTCGGATTTGAACTCATGTCCTCCTGACTTCTAGGCTGGTGCTCTATTCACTGTGCCACCTAGCTGTCCCTGTCATAAGAATTCTTTCCAGACTAGAGCCCTTCAGGGATTCTTTGGGGTCCCTCAAACACCCAGCTTTTTTCACCCTCTTCAGAAGGAGAAAAGACGAATGCTTGTTAATTTATAAAATAAAGGAGGGATCCACCTGATATAAATAGCTCTCTTGATCTTTAAGATAAGAGTGGTTGATTAATGATTGGGGGTGTCATAGCTCAGTCAACAGGCATTTATTCATATATTATGTGCCAGGCATTGGGCTAAGCCTTGAGGAGACAGAGCAAAAATGAAAACAGTTCCTGCCCTCAAGGAGTTTCCATTCTATAGGGAAAGATAGCCCATGTATATAAGAACATACAAGGTATGAGTGCAGTAAGAACAATGTGTGTTATACGTGTGTATGTATGTGTGTGCACGTGTGTTTGTCGTTCAGTCATGTCTGACTCTTTATGACTCCATTTGGGGTTTTCTTGGCAGAGGTCCTAGAGTGGTTGGCCATTTCCTTTGCCAGCTTGTTTTCCAGATGAGGAAACTGAGACAAAGAGTGATATGACTTGCCCAGGGTCACACAGCAAGTGTCTGAGGCTGGATTTGAACTAGGGAGATGAGTCTTCCTGACTCCAGGCTTGACATTCTATTCGCTGCACCACCTAGCTGCCTTAATACACACACACACACACACACACACACACACGTATACATACATGACCCTGGGCAAGTCACTTAACCTTATCTGCCTGAGATTCTATATCTGTCAGATGCGTTGGAGAACAAAATGGGAAACCACTCCAGTCTCTTTGCCAAGAAAACCCAAAAATGGGGTCACGAAGAGTCCGATGTGACTGAAACAACTGAACAGTGATTATATATTATAACAAATTACTATGTAATATATACATTGTGTATATGTGTGTATACACGTCTATATGTGTGTGTGTGTGTGTGTACAGAGAGAGAGAAAGACAAGGTACAAAGCCTGGTGTAGAAATGAAAAGATGGGATTTATGCTTTACCTAGGGGTTGAACTGATCAGTCTCTGGGCTCCCTTTCAGCTGAATCTTCAGCCTCTGCTTTTCCCCACGTAGGTGTGGCACCCTTTCTGCGTAGAGCGGAAAATTTGACACAGGCCAGGGGTACCAGGGTTGGTAGGGAGAGAAAAGCATCAGAGTCTTGGAAACTTTTCAACTTGAGGTGGAAGGAGGGAGGAAAGGAAGTGAGATGGACAGAGCCCAGTGTTCTTCAGGCTGGGCATGGTGAGGTAAGCTGTTCTTGGACTGAATGCTCTATTTATTTCCTGTGTTTTGTCATTTTTGAGCCAGCTCCTCTGCTGCTTTCACATCTTGTGGAGGGAGGATCAAGCCCTAGTCCCTGGAGCCTTTGCTGGATCAGCCTGTTTCCTTAAGCTGGGTGTCAGAGCTGCCCAGACATGCATTCCTCATTAGCAGCCTCCTGTGAGCCTAGACTGTTCAGCCCCAACGTGGGAAAAGAAACTGGGGAGACCTCTTTCCAGGGGTGTTCTAGTAAATGTCTAACAGCCAACCCTGGGGGCGGGGAGGAATGTACCTTGACACATTTTAAAATTTTAATCTGCATTATTAACATCTTTTCCATCAATTTCTTAAGCCCAGACATTCAACAAAACAATAAATCAAGACCTGATTTCTAGCTGTTCCATCAGTTTCTGAGGTGGAAATGTTCCCACTGAAAATTTACTTAACAATGATATTGCTAGCTCAAAGCTGGCCCCAGCTCACATTTCCTCTTTCCTTCTATGATTTGTTCATTTTCTTCATCCTCCACTCATGACTAAGTCAGATATGAAAAGGGTTAACAGAGACATGGCCACCTCAAAAGAAAAAAGCCCAAGAAAGTTAAAATGAAAACTTCCTAAAAAAAAATTGACTGGCTTTTTTCAGCCCTACTTAAATTGGGCCTTTTAAATTGAGCTTGCAAACTACTGGAAGACTCAACCTTAGAGAAAACCCTGTCATCCCAAGAATTAGAGTTAGAAGAGTTGACCTTGGAATGGATTCTGAAACAAGAGCAGACAAGGAGAATACCTTTAATCAGCTAACAAAATATGTTGTTTGCTTTTCTTTCTCTTTCTTTCTTTCTTTCTTTCTTTCTTTCTTTCTTTCTTTCTTTCTTTCTTTCTTTCTTTCTTTCTTTCTTTCTTTCTTTCTTTTTCTCTTTCTTTCTTTCTCTCTTTATTTCTTTCCATTCCTTCCATTCCTTCGTTCGTTCCTTCCTTCCTTCCTTTTCTCTAGTAATTCCCAGGATTCCCTTAGTCCTCAGAGCTAAGGAGTTCTGAGTATGGGACTGAGCTTGGTAAAACTCTGGCCCAATAGCAGATGTACCCCTCGGACTCTTAGCCTCTTGTTTTGTGTTCTGATAGAGGACTTTGGCATTCACAAATAGAAGTGGTTTCCTTCCTTCCCTGACTCAGTTCCAATCACCATGGCATCTCTACTCAATTTCTAGAATGACCCAGTTTGAGACCCCCAAATTGCCCAACTTCCTCCAAGGTCTCTGTGAATAACTTTATGTGCTGTGTTTCTTAAAAGAAAGGCCTGAGAGATTGTTGTTGGCTTAGCACGTTCCCCAAACAATAATTCATTTGTATGGCCTTTAAGGCTTCCAAAGTAATTTCCTTACAACACCAGTAGGAGGCCATCTTCAATGAGGCCCTACCTGCATCCTCTTTAAATGTATGTGGTGGACTATCCTCTAGGTCAGGGGCTCTTAAGTTGGAGTCAATGAACTTGATTAAAAAAAAAACAACTTCATAACGGGAGCAGCTAGGTGGCACAGTGAATAGAGCACAGGCCCTGGAGTCAGGAAGACCTGAGTTCAAATATGACCTCAGAGACCTAACACAAAAAACTAGCAGTGTGACCTTGGGTAAGTCACTTAACCCCAATTGCCCTACCTTCCCCCCTCCAAAAAAAAGGCAAAAAAAAAGCAAAGAAAAACTTCATAAGTATGTCAATATAATTGATGTTCTTTGTAATCCTGTGTATTTTACTCTATGCTCACATTCCTTTACTCAAGGAATTCTGAGAAAGGGTCCATAGACTTTACCAAGTGGGGTCCATGACGAAAAGAAGGGCCTTCTCTAGGGACTTTTAAAAAAAATTTTGGAGGGGGGAAGACAAGGCAATTGGGGTTAAGTGACTTGCCCAAGGTCACACAGCTAGTCAGTGTGTCAAATGTCTGAGGCTGGATTACCCAGAGTCCTCAAGAACAAAGAGTTCTTGGATTCTGAAGGCAGAGAGTATAATTAACTCCTTGGAGCTGAGTGGCAGAGTGGATAGAGTGCTGGACTGGAGTCAGGAAAACTCAAGTTAAAATCCAGCTTCAGACAATTACTGGTTGTGTGCCCTTGGGCAAGTCACTTAACCTCTTTGCCTTAATTGCCTCTACTGTAAACTAAGGATAATTATAAGCACCTTCCTCCCAGGGGTTTTGTAAAAATCGATGGGAATAATAATTGTAAGCACCCGGCACATAGTAGGCACTTAATAAATCTTCCCTCTCTCCCTCCTTCCCTCCTCCCTCCCTTCCTTCTTTCTTTCCTTCCTCCCTTCCTTCCCTCTATGCTAACCCACTGTGAAGAATCATGTCTACAACTATTTAACTCCAGGAACTCTTCTTTCATTATGTCAATTGGGGATACTCAGTCTGAAGAAGAAAAAATTAAGGGAAGGCTTGGACTTGGTGACTGTTCAGGGTCACTCATTTATTTAAGAAGCATTTATTAAACATCTCTTATGTGTCAAGCACTGTTCTATGGGCTGAAAGAGTTACGAAGACAATTAAGACAGTCCCTGCCATCCGTCTGAGCTTGCAAGCTAGAATAGATCAACAGTATAGTAGAGCAATGAGTCAAAGATGATTCCAGGAAATCCTTTAAAGGACAGGGGAAAGGAATAAGCACTCACATAGCGTGTGCCAGTTCCTGCCTTTCCCCTCCTAATCAAGCCCATACTGATCGGTCTCCTAAATTCATTAAGCAATATGTACAATATGTACCATGCCTTTTATTTACATAGTTACATCATTATTGAATTGTTTCATATGCATTAATCACCTTTTCTGCTAAGTAATCTGCTCCTTGAAAATGGGAAGCGTGTTACATGTTTTTCTCGTTATCTTTGCAATTCCTAGGACTCATGCTAGATGTTCAATAGACATTTGATTGAGAATGTAGTTGAATTCTACTTAATGCTGAAGCATTGCTGCTTTTCTGAGTCTTCATCTTCTACCTGGCTAAACCCTTTGACACACGTCCCAGTGGAGCTTCAAAGGGTCAGCTCTTGGGTGCCCAAGCTGAGTGAGGAGCCTGCTTAGAAAATCTAGCGTCTTGTAAGTGCCAAGTGTTTAATATGTTAAGGTCCATATCAACATCAACACACATACTGGATGCCATACAGCTGATCTTCAGATGCTTGTCTGCCTAGGAGCCAACATACAATCATAGAATTTCAGGACAAGAGTAACCTTAGAGGTCATCTCTTTTAATGATTCATTTTATAGATTAGGAAGTTGAGGCCCAGAGAGGTAAATTACCTAAGTCTACACTGGTAGTTTGTGTCAGGCTGGACTAGAACCCAGGTCTCTTAACAACCTAGTGTTCTTTCCCCTACCATTATGGTGATCTGTTATAAACAGGCAGTAATAAGATAAAATTTAATGGGAATTAACATAGTCTTACACTTGGGTTCCAGATAATCAACTTCTTAAGGACAAGAAAGGACAGAAGTTCATTGGAAAAGGACTTCTGGGTTTAAGGAACTGAATATGCAGTAGATGTCCACAGGATCTTTGGATGTTTTGGGTTGTTTTTTTTTTTTAACCCTGAATGTGATCTTGAACTGAATTAAGAAGAGTGTAGTGTCTGGGAACAGGGAGGTGATACTCTTGCTTGGTTAAAATACCTCAGGAATGTCTTGACCCTGACACATTTACCTACTGAATATTCTTAAAAATAGCATTCTCTTACTGTCCACATCCAGAAAATGAACTATGGAATCTGAATGCAGATTGAAATAAATTATTTGCTGTTTTGTTTGTTTCTTCTCATGGTTTTCCCCTTGGTTCTGATTCTTCTTTACAACATGACTAATGTGAAAAGTGGTTTAATATGAACATATATGTAGAGTCTAGATGAAATTACATGTCATCTTGGAATAGAAGGAGGGGAGAGATGGAAAGAAAATTTGGTATGAAAAAATCTTATGAAAGTGAATGTTAAAAAATAAAAATAAATACATTTATTATTCTTATTATTTTTGCTTTTTGGAGGGGAGAAGGCAAGGGAATTGGGGTTAAGTGACTTGCCCAAGGTCACACAGCTAGTAAGTGTTAAGAGTCTGAGGCTGGATTTGAAATCGGGTCCTCCTGACTCTGTGGCCAGTGCTCTATTCACTGTGCCACCTAGCCACCCTTAAATATATTTATTTAAAAAAATTAAATAGCATTCCTTTGTTATCTATTTTATTTTTCAATTAGTAAGCATTCATTTTCTCTCCCCCCTGTCCCACCTCCTCAACTTGAAAGAAAACCAAAACTCTTGTGACAAATGTACATATACAGATATACAAATAAAACTAATTTCAGCATTGTTCATGTCTAAAAAAATGTCTTGGGGCCACTAGGTGGAGCAGCAAATAGAGCACTGGCCCTGGAGTCAGGACGACCTGAGTTCAAATCCAGCCTCAGACACTTGACTTGACACACTTACTAGCTGTGTGACTTTGGGCAAGTCACCTAACCTCAATTGCCCTCCAAAAAGAAAAAAAAAGTCTTACTCTATACCTTGAGTCTATGGCCTCTCTATCAGGAAGTGGGTGGAGTGGTTCATCACTGGTTCCCAGAATCATGGTTGATCACTGGGCTGATCAGAGTTGTTGAGTGTTTCAAAGTGCTTTGTCTTTACTACATTCTTATCAAGTTGTTCTTTTGGTTCTGGTTCTGCTTATTTCACCCTGTATTAGGCCATAGAAATCTTTCCAGGTTTTTCTGAAACCACTGCTTTCATAATTTCTTAAGGCATGACAGTATTCCATTCCATTCTTATGCCATAGCTTGTTTAGTCATCCCCCATTTGATTGCACCTTTAATTTCTACTTCTTTGTGACTATAAGAAGAACTTTTGTATTTTTACATGTATGGGTCCTTCTCCTCTTTATTTGACCTCTTTGGCACAAAGGTCTAGTATTAATATCATTGGATCCAAGAGCACATGCAATTTAGTTCCTTTCAGGACACAGTTTGAAACTGTTTTCCACAATAGCTATACCAGTTCTCTGCTCTACCAATTGCATTAAATGTGTTTGTTTTCCTGAAATCCCTATATTTGTTATTTTTTTTTATCACATTTTTGCCAATCTTCTGAACGAGGTGGGGCTTCGGAGTTTTCATTTGAATGTTTCTAATAATTAGTGATTTGGAGTATTCTTTTTTTTTATATGGCTATTGATAGCTTGATAGCTTGGTTCTCTTCTGTTAAGACAGTGGTTCTCAACCTTCCTAATGCCATGACCCTTTAATAATTGTATGTGGGCATATCTGCATGTGGGCAGACCCACCTAGAGGTGAATAGAGGGGTGCCTCCATTCCTAAGACCATCGAAAATATGTTTTCGGGGGGCCAAGATGGCAGCATAGAAGCAGCAAGGTCCTGCAGCTCCCACACAGCCACCCTAAACACCCATAAAATATGACTCTGAACAAACTCTAGGACTCTCAAACTCACAAAAATAAGAAAACACATCTCTCCCGGAAGTCAGCTCAGTCAGCTCTGCAGTAGGGGATCATTGGGGCAGCCTGAAATCAAAACGCAGCCAGGCCCCAGGGCAGTCAGGAGGAGCCCAGCCACACCACAGCCAGTCTACAAGAGAGAAGATCTACAGCTTCCAGCAACTTCACATCTACCAAGGTGTGAAAAATAGGGATTAGAGAAAGGCAGCTCAGCAGGAGCAGCTCATCCCGCAGGCCAGCAGGCCGGGAGCGAGACCATCTCAGCCTGAAACCACCATGCGGCCAGGCTCCAGGGTGGCCAGGAGGAGATGAGCCTGAGTCTACTTCAGAGAAGATCTAAAGCATCTCGAGCAATCTTCACATCTACTAAGCCGCGACTGGAGGTCAGTGAAAGTGAGTGAAGCTTTCAACCTAAATTTGGGGGAGGAAAAGCAGTTTGGCCAATCTACCCCCAGGGCAAGGAAGCAGTGGGGGAAGGGCAGGAACTGTTTCAGAACCCTCAGCGTGCAGATAGCAGGGGGGCTAAGTCAGATCAGGGCCAAGTGCTCTTGCATTGAGCGGCCTGGATCTGGATCATGGTCTTGGGTGGTGGTCCTCGGGTGCACTTTCAGCAAGCCAAAGCTGGGGGG
>JAQQSW010000088.1:0-19812 GCA_028646575.1 Pseudocheirus occidentalis
TTAATTTTAGAGGGCATAAGCTTGTGCCTATGTGAATTTTCATTTCATATTTGAAAATCTAGAGTAACAACAAAAAATCTCCCAACATTTGCTATGAAAAAGAATAGACTTTGAATATGTAAAACACAAACCAAACCAGTTATTAATATCTATATAATTAGATAATAGACACATTGTTTATGATCTCAACCATAAAGCCAAGGTGAATTTAAAGCACTGTCTCACTCAAGTGGATACAGTATCTTCACTAGGGCAGCATTCTAATTAGACTCTTCAATTCCCTGCCATTATTAGAGTCTTTGATGTTGCTGACTATGCCCATTACATCATATCACTATAAAGTGACCTTGGCTGTATACATAGCATTTCTGGATACATTGATTTTTAAAGCAATAATTATATAGGGATGACTTTTGATGCCAGATAAATAAGCTGATGCTCCAGCTGCAGTGAGTACTTTCACTGACATTTCTTATCCATGAAAATCTGAACAAAGGTATCGTGTGTGTGTGTGTGTGTGCACGTATGTGCACTTGCACTAAATGTCATTGTATAGACTAAGCAGGCACACTATGATATGAATAGTTTTTTTTTCTTTTCTTTCTTTTTTTTGAGCAACTGACTTAAGTGGCTTGACACCTGTAAGAAAACCTTATCAGTCCCACTTCTCTTTCCAAAGGTCTTTGAATGTGTATCTGCAAAGCCTCAGTGATCCCTAATGTCAGAGACAGATTTCCTAGAAACAGAGGGAATTCTGGTCTTTTAAAACTTTGGGACATAGAATTCTGGTTGAAGTATTTGGATGAGCCTAAAAAAGAAACAGCTTGACAGAATGGATAGAGAGATGGCCTGGAAGCAGGAAGACTTGAGTTCAAGTCTTCTCTCTGATACATACCAAGGGCAAGTAATTTAGTAGATAGAACATGGGTCATAGGAAAACCTGAGTTGAAATTTTGCTTCAGGCACATATTTGCTGGGTGACCTTGGGTAAGTCACCTAACAGCTCTGTGCCTCAGTTTCCTAATTGGTAAAATAAGGATGATAATAATATCTTCTACCTCTCAGAATAGTTTTCAGGACCAAATAAATAACAAATGTAAGGTATTTGGAAGAATTCAGAGTGCTTTCATAAAGCCACCTTTTATTAATAATATTGTTATTACAGACTGTGTGAATCTGGGTAAGTCATTTAACCTTTCACTTTTCTTCCACTCCCATCAACTCCCTAAGGTTGCAAGTGACATTTATAGAATGATAAGGGATTTCTGTACCAGGAACTAATCATACCAATCAAATTATAAGAAAGATAGAGAGAGAGACAAACAGACAGATACAGACACACAGAGAGACAGAAACACAGAAATTGAGATACACAGTGAGGAGACGGACAAAGACAGAAAGGTACAGAGAGACATAATCTTAAATAACTTCACCTAAAGTTAGAATATGACAATCTACATGAATATAATAAATTGAAATCTACATTTGTAATTGATCATCCTAATACAGCTATCTCAAGTAATGGTGAGTAGATTGTTCCTACTCAGGCAGTGGTGCATAGATTCTTCTTTTTTTCCTGAATAATATAATGATTCAAGAAATGCTGTGTATAGTTGATTATACAGTTGTTGGTTCCAGATTGCTTGTAGAGTTGTGTGACTGAAGCTTTCTCCAGTCAAGTATTAAAGCAATGGAAGATAAAGGAAAATACTCATGATTCAAATGCATTAAATGTGATTTTTCCCCACTAAATGAAGCTAGACCTAATCTGTTTTTGTAACTGGAACTCCTCTTTTGGCCTAGCATAATTTCATAGCTCTGTTTGACATTTGATTTTCTATTGGAGTCATATATCTAAAATGGTGGCCTGCTATCAAGTCCTCAAGCCCCTAAGATCCCCCTCCAGTATAATATTACACTCAGTCACATCAAACATACACCTATTTTTCGTGTAACAAAATAATTTATTTTCCCTCACCTGCTACCTTTATTTCACACATTTGTTTGGAAGCAGGGAATCACAATAAGTTTCGAGAGAATAGAATGAAAAAGATTCAAGTTTCTTCTCATAAATGGTGAGATATTACATGCATGAATCCATTTAGATTTACCTTGTTCTACTTTTGTAGTTGTTTTTGATCCTGGTTTGAATAAGAATAAATCATACTTGCTTGTCATAAATGATTCCTCCTCATACTACTGAGACACATGTACATTTTATGTAAGTACATTTTGGACCTATATATTGCCTTTCACAGGACTCTCTGTAAACAAAACTTGGCATTGTTTTCTCACTGCCCTTTAGTCACTAATAAAAGTATTCATGTATCTTCCTTAGTGGAAAAATATTGGAAGAAATATGTTTTTTTAGCTAATCCAGAATCAGGTAATAGCATTTCTTAAGTGAAAAGGACTTGGCCAGTCACCTATTCCAATACAAGCCTGTCTAAAATTTCTTCTTCAGCATCCCCAATCAATGGGCATTCATCTATGGAAATGACTTTGAGGAGTAAAGTGGACTAGACCTAAACTTTTAATATCTGGTAGCTTTGAGATAAGTAAAAATAAGAAGGAAAGTCAGGCTAACACATAGATCATTAAAATGACAATGGACCATGTTGAAAATAGTCTAGACATCTATCTGAATACAGTAAAGAATAGTAACTGAATAACACTACAAATAACATTAAGCAGCTGAATCCAGATTATGAGGGGTCTTGAAAGTAAGGCAGAAGCTGTTCCAAGATAGCACAGAATAGGTCACAACCCTCTTGAATGTTCCCCCAAATCCTCCCAAGCAACTTTAAAATAATGGCTCTAAATAAAAATGGGGAGCTGCAAAGATAAGAAAAAATCAGGGTGGTAAATTTTTCAGAAAGGACTCAGAAACAGCCACAGCTGCATTGGGCCTTCTCAGCCCAGAGGGGGAAAAAGGAGTGAGAAAACTGTTCAGAAAGAGATTACAAAAGACCCATTGCTGGCATTGGGTATAACTGGTGCTGATTGGGAATTCAATTGCTCATAAGCAGCTCAGGGTGGCAGTTCCAAGACAGAGAGTAGCACCTCTGGTTAATCACAAGATGGCAGGGACTTTGGTCCAAGTAGAGAAAAGCATTAATATGTGTGAATGAAGGAGAACACAAGACCTTGTCACACTTTAATTGGTAAAAGGAGCACTAGCACTTGTAGCTACAAGAACTTGGACTTTTCCTGGTTGACAGGAGCAAAAACAAGGAGAGCAGTGACCACATCTCCCCCTGCATAATTGTTATTCATCTTTTGGTTTTGAAGAGCACTAATGACATCCAAGGATGATGTCCTGTGTGAGAATTCAATTTAAGTGAGTCAGAATTGTAGAGTCATAAGTCTTACCCTCTTTTCCAGGGTCATCAAAGTCCAGTGGCAGGACAAAAATAAGAATATCTGGAAATGGCATGAGATGCAGTGAATGACCTAGGTCTTCAATATCTGACCAAGTTCTGAGCACTCCATAGGAACTGCAATAACCTCCTTCTTGGCCTTTGGAACAAATTATTCTTATTTGCATATTCCACCAGGGGAATTCTTCACATGTGAGAAACAGACAACCTCCTAACTCACTGATAGGTTTGGGGCCTGTCAGTTACTCTCAACCTGATTTAGCCCATCTGCTGAGATATTGCTTGGGTGGTCCATGAATAACACCAACTCAGAAGCACCAAAACTTGCAGATACCCAGAATTAACTCTGGCAACAGCAGCATGAAAAATCCTGAAGTTCAAGACAGGGCCTTCTCACTATAAGGTGAACAGAATCCAACTTGAACAGAAAGTTCAAAATAAAAAAAAAATAAGTTTGAAAAAAGAGCAAACAGAAAGTAAAGATTCTACTACAAAAAACTTCTGAAGTGGTTAGAATGACCAAGACATGAAGTCAGAAGACAACAAAGTAAAAATAGATACCACCAAAGCCTCAAAGGAAAATGGTAATAGCACCCAAGCCAAACAAGAATTCCTGGAAAAGTTAAAGAGATAAGCATAATAGAAGAAAAATTGGGGAGAAAATGTGAGTGTTGAAAGAAAATTATGAAAGAGGATTAAAAGTTTACTAAAAGAGGTCTGAAAATACTAGGAAAAATACATTAATAATTGAATGGGTCTAGTGGTAAGAGAGGCACACAAAATCAGCAAAGGGGTTAGTAATCATGATAATTCAGATAAAACAAAAGCAAAAATAGATAAAATTAAAAGAAATAATCAAGAACACCACATTATGCTGAAAGTTCAGTACATAATGAGGTAATATATATATATATATATATGTATTTTTACAAATTACTCTATTAGAGATAGTTTCTCATTTCTATATGGAGCTGAATCAAAGTTATAGAAATGAGAGCCATTCCCCAATTGATCAGGATAGGGAATAAATAAAAAGGATAGGAACAGCCAGCTTTCAGAAGAAGAAGTCAGGGTCTTAAATATAGTCATATAAAGTGTTCTAATTCTCTATTGCTTATAGAAATGAAAATTAAAATAACTTTGAGGTACTTCTCACAATCAGAAATGACAAATGATGGAGGAGCTGCAGGAAAATAGGTATAGTAATACACTGTTGGTGGAGTTATAAACTACTCTAATCATTCTTGAGAATAATTTTGAACTCTGCCCAAGGTCTATGAAACTTTGCATACTGTTTGACCCAGGAACACTGCTACTAAGTCTGTACCATAAAGACTAAAGAAAAAAGCAAAGGACTTATATATACAAATATATAGCAACTTTTTAGTGATAGCAAAGAGTTAAAAAATTGAGGTGAATCTCATCAAATGAGGAATGATTGAACAGATTGGGGAATATAATTTCAGTAGAAGACTATTGTGGTGTAAGAAGTGATTTTGGGGATGGTTTCAGAAAAAAATGTGAAGACATATGTAAAGTGATACAAAGTGAAGTGCAAAGAGTCAGATCATTGTGCAGAGTAACAGCAATGTTGTAATGATGATCAACAATGAGAGTCTGAGCTACTTTGATTGATAGAATTATCCTAGACAATTCTTTAAGTTTTTATAAAGTTAATTTATTTTTAGTGTTGAATATTTGTTTCAACAAGATTTGGAGTTGCAGTTTTTCTTCCTGACTTTTCCCTATCCTCGCCCCAAAATATCAAGCCTAGTGAATACCTGTTCCCTCAATCTCTTCGGTCTTATATCCTCCCCCATCAACCCCCCCCACCAGAATTTTTTAGTAGGGTTAGATGGATTTCTATACCCCAATGCCAATTTATATTATTTCCCAGTTGCATGTAAAAAAAAATAAACATTTGTTTTTAATACTTTGAGCTCTAGATATTTTTTTCCTTCGTCCCTCCTCACCCACCCCCACTGGGAAGATAAGCAATACAACATAGGTTGTACATGTGTAGTTAGACAAATCATTTCCATAATTGTCATATTGTGAAAGACTAACTGTATTTCCCTTCATCCTATCCTACTCTGCCCCTACTTAATCTATTTTCTCCTTTGACCCTATCCCTTTTCAAAAATATTTGCTTAACATATATATGCCCTTAAACTATCCTCATATTGAGAAAAGCTTTATGAGTTACAATGATCATTTTTCCACAAAGTTCCAAAAAGTTCATAAGTAGTTCAAATTTAGTAAGTTCCTTACTATTTCTATTGCCCATTTACCTTCTCATGCTTCTCTTGCTACTTGTATTTGAAAGTCAAATTTTGTGTTCAACCTGTTTTTTTTCATCAAGAATGCTTGAAAATCCTCTATTCCCTTGAATGACCATATTTTCCCCTGAAGCATTATATTCAGTTTTTCTGGGAAGGTAATACTTGGTCTTAGTTCTAGCTCCTTGGACCTCCAGAATATCATATTCCAATCCATTAATGTAAAAGCTGATAGTCTTCTGTTATCCTTATTGCGTTTCCACAATACTCAAATTGTTCTTCCTGACTGTTTGCAGTATTTTCACTTTGACCTGGGAATTCTGGAATTTGGATATGACATTCCTAGGACTTATCATTTTGGGATTTTTTTCAGGAGGTCATTGGTGAATTCTTTCAATTTCTGTTTTACCCTCTGGTTCTAAGAATGTCAGGGCAATTTTTCTTGATAATTTCTTGAAAGCTGATGAAAAGGCTCTTTTGATCATGCCTTTCAGCTAGTCCAATAATTTTTAAATTATCTCTCCTGGATCAATTTTCCAAGTTAATGGTTTTTCAAATGATATATTTCACATTGCCTTCTATATTTTTTCGTTTGTTTGGATCTGTTTTATAGTATCTTTATTTCTCATAAAGTCATTACCTTCAAATTACTTCAGCATAATTTTGAAGGAATTATCCTTTTCAATGAATTTTTGAAAATCCTTTTCCATTTGGCAAATTTGGCTTTTTAAGGCATTTTTCTCCTCATTAGCTTCTTTGGGCCTCTTTTGCCATTTTGTTTAGTCTATTTTTAAGGTGTTATTTTCTTCAGTGTATTTCTGGGTCTCCTTTGGCAGTCTGCTGACTTTCTTTTCGTGATTTTCTTGCATCGTTCTCATTTCTCTTCCCACTTTTTCCTGCACTTCTCTTACTTGATTTTCAAAATTCTTCTTGAGTTCCTCCATGGCCTGTAAACAGTCCATATATTTTCTTGGAGTCTTGTGATGCAGGAGTTCTGACTTTGATGTCTTCCTTCTGGTCAACATCTTGATGCTTTTTGTGCTCTCCCTCCAAAAAAGAAGGATTATATTGCCCATTTGTGCTTCCTGTGCTTGCTCATACTGGCAACCAATGACTTGATTTTTGAGCTCTTTTCCACAGTAGAACTCTGCTTCCAGAATGAAGAGAGCTTTGTCCCAAATCACTGGAGTTTTTTAGCTGCTAGAGCTATTAAGAGGGCCCAATCCCTACAGCCCCCATAAGCTCTGGCTCACTGGCCACACACCCCAGGATCACTGCCCAAGGCCACAATCTAAATCCAAGCAGGTTAAAACAAAAGCTTACCCTTTGCTTTGTCCTCCTACGATCTATACCCCAGGATCTCCTGAGGCTACCATGCAGTGGCCACTGCACAGCTGACATGCTTCTGCTGCTTCTCACCCAGGGGAAGGAGCCAGATCATAGTCTTCCATCTACCTATTTTCCAGCAGAGTTCCACACTGACCTTTTCCTTTCTCTTTCATGTTTATGGGTTGAGAAATCTTGAATAAACCACAGCTGCTGGTGTTTCAGTCTCCTAAAGTCTGCTAGGGCAGCTGCTGGTCAGGGGCACAGTAAGGCCAGAAGCATGCATGTCCTCTATGACTGTCCTAGGCTCCCAAAATGCTGTGATATACCTTTCCTGTTGGCCTGCCAGGCTGTCTTCAGCAGGAGATTTGTTTCTGTCACTTTGTGTGTTTTGTAGCTTTAAAATTTGCTTAGAGTCATTTTTTACAAGTATTGGAATGGTTTGAAGCTAGAGCTCATGCCAACTTTGTGCTTCTACTGCCCCATCTTGGCTCCAACCGCTCACAATTTGGTAAGTTTATAATGAAAGAAATATGTAATCTACATCCAGATAGAATTGATGAACTCTGAATGCAATTGAAAGAATATCTTTTTTTTTGGCTTTTCTTTTTTGCAATATGTGTAATATGGAAATTTATTTTCCATTATTTCACACATATATTTTTAATCATTTTGCTTGCCTTCTAGGGTGATTGGGAAGTGAGAAGAAAGAAGGGATAAAATTTGAAACACAAAATTTATGAAGAAAATGGCAAATGTAAACCGATAATACTTTTTTTAAGGAAAAATCAAAATCCTTGGAATTAATTAAATAAATAGAGTGATTGTGGATTCTTGATAAGGATAATACTATGATAACAAGCAGATTTGGTGGACATTATTCTATTTTTTTACCTCTAAAGTATCAACCCTATATCATGTTCTCTCCATATTTTCCAGCCCTCAAATCTACTAGAGCAGGCCAATAGATGATGTGCTGTCCACTTGCCACCTGCCAAAGGATTTCCATGGTCCATGAAGAATGCAAGGTTGTCACTGATCACTCTCTCATTTGTCAGCTGACCCATGAAAACCAACATTGTCAGTCTATCTTCAGTTTACCTTGTCTGGGATAAAAGAAGTTTACAAGTTGTGCAGGTCTTTACTAGAGGAAGATGCAGAAACATGGAGTTTGAGGTGATTGCAGATTCATGATGCATAATTTTGACTGGACTCAGTGTTAATGAGCAAGTCTTTAAATTATTTGACCTGCTTATAATCAACATTTTGCTCTCCCCACCCCCACCCCCACCCACAGTGTGTTAAGAATAGGTGGAACCTCCTATCATAGTCCCTTTGTTAAGCAATATATTATTCCAGATTTGTTCTCACCAAATTGTTCAAATAAAAAAATAAACTTTTAAATCAGATCATATATACCCCATACATTTGGAACTTTTATCCCCTTCTGAAGCATAAATAGAACCAAAACTGTTTTCTCTCTTAATGGGTCACATAATCAATCTAGAGACAGGCCAAGAAGACCAGTCTTCCTGGCCCTGAAGATAACTTTCTCTTTTCATTATCCAGCATTGCCTTTCTTGATGCATATATGTGTGGAAATGTCTGTCTTCCCTTAGGAACTAAGCAAATAATAGTTTTATGGTGTACTCAAAAAGAACAAAACTGCAGAAAATTGTCTTAAAATTTTATCATGGCAAAGCTCCAGACTGAAAAATGTCAAGATATGAGATTTTTGCTGTTCTTTAATCTCAGAAGACAAATGAACACCAATTTCAACTTTTTTAGAATTCACATCAACAAAGCAATTTTTTCAAAAAGTGTGTGTAGGTTATAATTATCTGAATAAATTCGCATAATGTACAAACAGGATTGTTCTTCACAAACTCTCCCTTACCAATGCTACAATTATTTTGCCAGTAGTATCATTATTTTGAATATAGGATCCAATATAAATGTATAAAAACATACGACTTCAAAAATTTATATTAATAGTATTAGATGGAGCATTAAATTATCATTAAAATTACAAATTAACATTAAAATCTAAATTATTCAGTTTAGAAGGGGTGACTTAATGATAATTTTAAATTTTTCTTTCTGACATTTGCCAGTCTGGAGCTTTGCCATAATGAAATATAAAGAAAATTTACTTTAGTTTTGTTCTTTATGAGACTAGTTTAAAAACTATTATTTACTTAATTGATAACTGAAAGCATAAAATTCCATAGTTTTATGCTTTATGAAAGGCAATTCTTCATAATGAATAGAAGAAGCTATCCTCAGAGCCAGGAAAGTTCAGTTTCTGGACTTGTCTCTGACATATACTGACATAGCAGAACAAAGGAAAAACAAAAACAAAAACAAAAACAAAATACTTCATACATAGTAGATATTCCAAGGGGACTTCCATTAGATTTAAAAAAAGTTTGTTAATGAGCATATCAGTTGTTTATATGCCAATGAGTGCTCTATGGTTCTTGAGGGCCCTTGAAAAATAATTAGATCTCTTAAGCTACCTAAAAATTGTATGAATGATTTTTTGCATATTGTAAATTTGCTTAGGAATAACTTTCTTTAAAAATGCTACAGAGGTAAATTTTAGCCTAGTGCTTATCATAATTATCACAAATTATCCAGTAATAGAATACAAATTAGTGAGTAGGGTTGAATGTAATGTACATGGTTGCACAAACATAAAAATAGCATAAAATTTCCAAGTATACACCTTAGCTTCCACAAATACTGAGTCTTCACTTGTGCTCAATTGTGGTGGGGCAGGGGAAGGGGTAACTAAGTGGGTAGAGTGACTTCAATGTTCTAATGAAAAAAGCCCTGAACCTATAGTAAAAATAACACATTTTAAGTTTAGGACCAGCTAACAATGTAAATGTGAGCATTATTGAACATTTCTGAAACTCCATTTCCTCATCTGTCAAATGGCAATAATAATCCTGTATCACAAAATGTTGGACAAGAAAGCTATTATTATGGTCATTATCTTTCTATAATCTATCAATTGTACTATTACTGATGTATGGCAATGAGTCATTGAATGCTACAGTTTTTAAAGACACACACACACACACATACACATATGTGTGTGTTTCAGAAACCAGTGGAAAGGCAAATGGTGGGTGTGAACAGCCTGTTCCACATAAAAGATTAAGAATAGTAGGAATAAATAATATGACCAAAGAAATATAAGATTAATATAAGAACCTAGACTGTTCACATGCTGAGAACAAGAGATGATCTACAGCTCACATTTGAAGGGAGAAAAAGACAACTCAATAGGTAGAATTTCAGGAGTGAATTTTTAGAAAGGCATGGACAAAGATTGATCAGGAAAAGACAGGTTGTGTTCTTTATCCTCATAGATACAGTCAATCAAAGACAATCAAGAAGTGGAATCCTAGTATCAAAATATAGTTCGAAGCCTAAATAAAGTTCTTTTCACTTCTTACCACCAGGGAAAGAAGGGAAAGAAATAAAATAAGAATTTATATAGTACTAAGTACTTTACAAATATTGACTCATTTTAACCTCATAACAAATGTGGGAGATAGGTGTTATTGTTATCTCCATTTTCTCATGTGGAAACTGGGGCAAACAATAGTTAAAAGACTTCTCCAAGGTAACACTGTGTAACACTTATGGAGTCTAAGATCTTCCCTGTCCATTAATAGGTCTCACCTGAAACCTATTAAGGGAAACTTGCTTGTAGGACTACAGGACTTTCACTTATTGTGAAAAGCTAACTCTACTTCCCTCCATCTCACCCTGCCCCCATACATTCTATTTTCTACTTTGACCCTGCCGCTTTCCAAAAGTGTGTGCTTCTAACTACCCTCTTCCCCCTCCCCCATTCTGCTTTCCCTTTTATCATCCTCACTCTTTTGCTCTTCCCCCATACTTTCCTGTAGGGTAAGATAAGGTTGACCCATTCCCTTTGGCCATCCTGTTATTTCCCTCCCTTGTGACAGTTTTCCTTTGCTTCTTTTATATGAGATAGTTTACCCTATTTACCCTATTTACCCTATACCCTCCCTATCTCCTTTTCTCATTATATTTCTCTCTCACTCTTAATTTTACTTTTAGACCTTATCCCCTCCTATTTAACTAATCCTGTGCCCTCTCTCTATGTATATATGTACACATATATACACACAGTGACACACATATTTACATACACACAATCCTCCTATATAGAGAAATGTATGTATGTGTGTATGTGCACACATATACATACATATATATATATATATATATTCCCTTCAAGTATCTCCATACTGAGAAAAGGCTCATGAGTTACAGTTATCATTTTTCCATATAAGAATGTAAATAGTTCAACTTTAATAAGTTCCTTATGATTTCATTTTCCTGTTTACTTTCTCATGCTTCTCCTGCTTCTTGTAATTGAAATTCAAATTTTCTGTTCATCACTTTTTTTTCTTCAAGAATATTTGACAATCCTCTATTTGAGGGACCTGATTTTCCCCTGAAACAAGATACTCAGTTTTTCTGGGTAGGAGATTCTTGGTTTTAATCCTAGCTCCCTTGACTTCAAGAATATTATATTCCAAGCCCATTTGATCCCTCAATGTAGACACTGCTAGATATTGTGTTATCATGATTATGTTTCCACAATCTCAAATTGTTTCTTCCTGCCTACTTGTAATATTTTCTCCATGACCTGGGAACTTTGGAATTTGGCTAGGATATTCCTAGGTGTTTTCTTTTTGGAATCTTTTCCAAGAGGTATTTGGTGAGTTCTTTCAGGTTCTTTTTTTTAATTCTTTCATTTTCTATTTTGCCCTCTGGTTGTAGAATATCAGGACAACTATCCTTGAGAATTTCTTGATGGGTGATTTCCAAGTTCTCTTTTTTGATCATGGCTTTCAGGTTATCCAATAATTTTCAGGTTATCTCTACTGGATCTATTTTCCATGTCAGTGGTGTTTCCAATGATATATTGCCCATTGCCTTCTATTTTTTCATTTGTTTGTATATGTTCTATAGTATCTTGATTCTTCATAAAGTCATTAGCTTCCATTCACTCCAATCTAATTTTGAATGAATTATTCTCTTTGGTGAATTTTTGAAATTCTTTTCCTATCTGGAAAATTGAGATTTTTTTTAAGGCATTCTTCTCCTTGTTAGCTTTTTAGGCTTCTTTTGCCATTTGTGTTAATCTATTTTTAAGGGGTTATTCTCTTTAGTGTATATATGGGTCTCCTTTAGAAATCTGCTGACTTGTTTTTCATTATTTCCTTGCGTAATTCTCATTTCTCTTCTGAATTTTTCGTTTCCTTTCCTCTTACTTGATATTCAAAATCCTTCTTGAGCCCCTCCATGGCCTGTAAACAGCTCTTATTTTTCTTAGATGCTTTTGATTCAGGATTTCTGACTTCATTGTCTTTCTCCCATTCCAGGCTTTGTCCTCCCCCCCCCCACAAAGGATTTTACAATCTAATAGCACTTCAGTTATTTGACTTTTGAGCTCTTTGCCACAGTAGAACTCTACTTCCAGAATGGAGAGAGCTTTGTCCCAAATTGCTGGGTTTTTCACAAATGTTGTCAAAGGTCTGAGGAGGGCTCCCTCTCTCCAGACACCGCACTGGCATTTCTCACCACTGGACTACTGCCCAAGATAGTAACCTAAATCCAAGCAGCTTAAAAGAAGAACAATTGCCCTATGAATGGTCACTTGGTCCCCCTATAATCTGGAAGCTCAGAGCTCTGGAGGCAGTGGTAGTGGCTACAGCCACTGGGCCTCTTCCACTTCTCGCTCCAGGGGCCTGCCCCTTTTCCATCCCCCTATCCCAACAGAGTTCCAGACTGACCTTTTACTTTCTCTTTGGTATTTATAGGTTGAGAAGTCTGGAAGCTGCCACAGCTGCTGGTGATTCACTGTCCTAAAGTCTGCTCCAGCCAATGCTGTTCATGATTGCCCCAGGGCCTGGACTGTGTGGTTCACTGGGACTGCCCCTGGCTCCCAGAGCACAGAGATAGATCCTTCCAGTCAGCCTGCCAGGCTATCTTCAGTAGGAGATTTGTTCTTCTCTGTTACTATGTGGGCTCCATAGCTCTAAAATTTGTTTAGAGTCATATTTTGCAGGTATTGGAGGTGGTTGTGGGGGCACTCAGAGAATTTCCTGCTTGTACTCTGCTTTCTTTGCTTTGCCTCACTTCAATATCTTTGCCAAGAAAACCCCAAAAGGAGTCATGAGGAGTCAGACACTATTGAAAAGTAACTAAATACATTCTCTCTTAAACCACCAGATAAAAGAATATCTGAATTACTTTCATGGCTTTCAGAATTCGAACCTTCATCTCTTGTTAACTGTAAGGAGCAAAGTAGAAGCTAATTCATATTCCTTTTCTTAGGAGCAACCTGTTCACTGGGATTCAATCACACAATAATAATATTTTAAATTACAATGCTAAATTAATTTGCATAAATAATAATGGCATATTAACACAAATAGCATATTAAGTGGTAGAAACTTTAAATGAACATTTTTAGTAGCTAAATTTAATAATGTTCTTATGAATTACAAAAAAAACCCAAATCATTTTAGATTAAACTTTATAATTATAGATAAAAGTAGTAAAGTGAATCTAGGAACTGAAGTCCTTATAACAGAATGTGTACCAAAAAATAAGTAGAATCTTTGACAACCAAAGACTTTAAATAACACTTTAAACTCATGAATTAAGCATAAAAGCATCCCTTTTCCTCTCTAGCTGTGCTAAGATCTATAACAAACATATTCATAAAACTGAAAGCAAGAAATAGAACACTACAATAATAAAGTAGTTTGTTATTACTTTTTAAATTATCAGGTTTGTAAAGGTACCTATTTTCTATACATCTTTAATAATAAATAATTCACTAATGAAATGTTTGGATATTTTCTTCATCAGTTATCATTTTCTTAATCTACAAATCAATGCCAATAATATGTCATTTAAAAAATAATATAAATATTTTAAAGAGCTACTTAACTTTTGTAACAACATAGTATTTGTCTTTAACAATTTTTGTTTTGACTACCGTAAGTCAATATTTTAATTCAGTCATGCCATTAGAGTTCTCTAATTAGAGTTAATTACATGCTACATAGGTAATAAATAATAAAGCACAATGTTCTTAAAGGAGATGACAGTGATTACTATTTCTGAAGATGGTTTTGAAACATATGTTCATTCATTCATCCTTTTTGACTATTTTAAATTTTCCTTTGATATTTATTTTGCCTTTCAAATATTCATGTTTACTGGCTTACTTCACTTATTTTCTTATAGAAGCTTAGCAAATTTGGTTCCCTTTACTTCATTTAGGAGTAAAAAAGATTTATGGAGGCCTGCTGCCTAATGGAACTTCTGTTCTATAAGGGAAATATAAGTGCATATAGAACTAAAGAGAGTGTAATTTGAAGAAATAGAGGGGCCTAACAACTATCACAAAGAAAAGATTTCATCAGGAGGTCACATCAAAGTTAAACCTTTTAAAATGCCAAAGATTGTGTAAAGAATGTACTGGGTTTGTCTGGATATACCTTAATTTCTCAAAATAAAAAAAAACTTTGTATCTTATTTTAATTACATAATGCACTTTTCTCCCCTTCATCCTCTTTATCTTTCATTTTTTTCAATTAAGAAAAATAATGATTTAGTTTCCCTCCTACCCCTTAGGGAAAAATGAAACACAGAAATCTTCAAATATGCATAATAAAGTAAAAATTTCATAATTGATCATGTCTCAAAAACATATATGTCACCATCTACATTCTTAAGAACAACACTTTTCTATATATCATGAGGGGGGGGTAGCATGTTTCATCCGGAATGCTCAGAAATCAAGGTTTTTCATTGGGTTGACCAATGTTTTTAAGCTTTTCCCCGTTTTCTGTCTTTACATTGTTGCTACTATGTAAAATATTCAACTCATTAGTGCCTTCTACTTTTAAGGTATAGGCTGGTAAATTATAAAATGTGTGAAATTATGTAGTATTGGTGATGAAGAACATTTTTTAAAAGTCCTGTATTTGTTCTTAGTACAATTAATCAGTATTTGTAGTGCCCCATTAGCACTGCTCTCCCTTCCACTCTCAATACTAATATAGAAAATTATTTGACCTAAGTAACTAATTGCATCAGTTTTTAAAATACAATATAGTTTGTAATCTTCTGCATACCTATAAGTATTATATTTTAATCTTGCAATACTTCCCTTTATTTTATATTTACAATATCTTTAATGATGTAATTTTAAACTTTGCATAGATTTTTCTCCTGACTTCCCCCTACTACTCCTCTAATAACTGATTTTTGAAAAAATTGAAAAGAATAAAAGAATTAAACAAAAACAAAATCAATCACTAACTTGACAAAAGCTAACATTATATATACTATGTCAAACTGATGAAACCTCAACCTCTATAAATGAATACTGCTTTTAGATTTAAACATGTCAGTTTCTGTTAAGATAATAAAAGGAGATAAACTACATTACAATGAACATGGAAATAGTAGGGTGGTTATTTAAATTTCATCAGATGAGAACTTATAAAGAGACAATTCAATAGCACAGTGCATAAACTAGACCAGATCTAGGACATTCAATTATGATTAAAAGAAATAGACTTTCCACTTTAGCTTGAGACGGGAAAGTACCTATGCAAAGTCACCAAACATTCCGTCTGATGCCATGGTATGGATATATGTTTTTTGGGGGAAATAGATAGGAATTCCAGTTTTAATTATCATATGATCCATAACCTATATTGTATCTGTTTCCCAGAAAAAAAATACAAGTAAAATATATTTTTCCCATTTCATTGACTTGAAGATCATTCATCAACAAACTCAGAATTTTGCTTTTGTTGTAATTTCTACTCCTCTAATGATACAACAAAGGTGACAGTGGTACATTTATTTAAAAGAGACTCAGAAATTGGATTAGGTTTCCTGAAGGTTAATGATTCTTTTCAAAGGAAAACAAGAATTTAAGAACATCTAGAATAGTAATGTTTTATCAATTGACACAGTGATTATTTTATACTAAGAACAAAGAAAACAGAGATATGATGAAAGTTACCTTTATTTCTAGTATTATTTTATGTCAATTGATGCTCCTTGATTTTCTTTCTAATGTAAAAAACCAATTATGTCTCATTTGCTGAGCTATTGTTCATGATTAAGCTTTAATTAAGGGAAATTTATTGATGTAGTATTGGAAGAAAGTTAGTAGACACCTTTCTTAATAAAACTGATAGTGCCAAATCAAAAGAATAATGAGGTATCTGAATGTAATTGTCCTGTATTTGTCAAAAGGTGTGAAAGAAATCAGAAGGTCAAAATAAAACAATCTGATAGTTTTGAGAAAAAGGCTTTATTGTTTAAACTTGTCAAAATATCACCAAAATATGACAATGTAATGATAAAACATATGCAACAGTCTCCTTGAAACATCAGCTACCAGAGTATCAACAAAATCAAAATAATTTGTATGGTCTTGCACAAAAATATGCCTCAAAAAATGAACTAAAAATAAAAAGTTCTCAGTATTTGTCAATGACAAATTTTCATCTCACTTATATATTGTAAGCACAAAATTCAAAGAGCAAAAATTAAAGAGGGAAATTACATTCAAAATAAAAAAATTGCATAAAACTTATGAAAGTCAATATATCAAGAAATAGCATCTCTGAATATTTCAGTATCATTATTGAATGCAAGACGGTCATGCAGAGCAAAAGTAGTGACTTCTGTCAAACAAAACTATTCCAATACAAAAGCTTGACAAGACAGCACACGTTATCTTGATTATACTAAAAGAAAAGTCAGGTAACTTATTCATCCACTAAATTTGTTCCACTTCATCTCTGACTTTCTCACGATGTACCCCACTTTCCATATGGCAGTAAAATTTAGTAAGGTTTTCAAAGTTCCAAACCTCAATTTACTTAATCCAATGACCACAATGAAAAGTTTATATAACTATTTATCTCCGATGAGAAGTATTTCAGAATTTTTAAAATCTATTTTGAACCAGTATCAAGATGTGCATAGGAAATGATATGTCTAGTTTCCAGGCTGTGAAGGGAAATATTCCTACTCATATTGATGGTGCAATTTCATCCCAGCATTACTTTCATTCAAAAGTGGAGGAGGAGAGAATAAGTTCATTTTACCCATCTTATACTCAGTGATTACAGACATTTCAGTCAGTTAAACAGGAGACTCATAAAATCTAAATGCTCAGGGAAAACTGCTGAGTTTTCCCATTGGGACAAAAATATGCAAATTATTTCAAACAAATTAAAGTGCCCACAACTGAGTTGCAAATTAAAATCAGATTCTTCCATAATTAAATGTAGCACTATCTAAATCAATAGAAAGTGTCTTGATTGTCAAAAAAAAACTGAGTTTTTCCATGTGTCAGATCTTTCACAAATCTAAATCTGTTCTCATAAAAGAGTCTTCTTGGAATTAGCAAGTGTTAAATAAATAGTATGATATATTCAAATGATACTTTGACTTATTTGTGGTTTTGTACATTGAAGATGAATTAGCTCCATCCTTTATTAGATTGTTGTGATTACAAAACTCAAATTCATAATGTCTGACAAGTGGCATCTCTTTCTCTAAGACGGAAAGGTAACTTGTTAACTGTTTTGATCATTTTGGGTTAGTTCATTATCTGATTAATGGTAAATTTTATAAAAATTGGCTTCATTGTTGTATATATGCAAATTATTAATAAAAATAATAGATCATATATTTTCATGTCTTAGCTTCTATGTATTCAAATAGTCACACTTTGTGGACACAAACAGTATTCTGACTTGAAGAACTAGTGACAGAATGTAGAATTTATGGGCAGATTTAACAAAAAAGAATGTGACAATAGTTTAAAAAAAACTTGTGAAGGAAAACAATATTTATAGTATCTGTCAGCATACTAGGCCCAGGGATAAAAAGTTAGAGTGCATTTGAACTTTTTACCACTTTTTTGAATTTTTTTTTAAGGACAGTGACCTCTTGGTCACTCCTATATCTTTCACTCTATCCTTGACCAGACATCAGGATGACTCCCTTACATGTCAGCGTCCTACCTTCATCACCCCTAGTGCTACTTAGCTCTTTAGGTCGTTAGTTAAGGCATTGCCCATGTGCCCACAAACTCCTCCTCTCTGGCAGAAAAGTTCTAGTAATCCATAGCAACAAAGACCAGTATAAATCAGATAATGTTGTGAGCACCTTCCTGACTTGGAAAGCGAATGATATGTCTCTTTAAAACACTGAATTACATTCCTAGTACTTTGTAAATGACCTGTTGTGCATACAGAAGGGTGGTGTAAAGGGGCAATTTATTTAAAATATGAAGGCACTGCTTACTGTTCAAAAGGAAGAACTTCCCCTGAAAATAAAAGACTGAGAGTACAGCCAAACAGCAGTCCTGAATCACAGGTGGAAAACCAATATTTTCAAACAAGAGCATTTTAAAATTTTTGGATGTAAAAGTAGTACATTTCTGTATGATGGCAAGATTAAGGGTATGATCATCTTCATGTGTGCCTGAGGTGGAATGGAGGAATAGCTCGTGGGCTATGAGTTGGTGGAGAAACAGACTTATTAGAATGTTTGAGGAAGACTTGAAATGTATGTTGAACTGGTAATGTTGAGGGGCAATGGGATAAGAAATTGATACAATAAACTTGTGGGGGCAATGGGATTTGCATGATGACCTGCAAATATTATGAATCTCTATGATATGTATGATATAATGAGGTGTGAAAATGTTCATCACTTAAATGTTGGAGAAGTTGCGGGAAAATAATAACACTAATGCATTGTCAGTGGAGTTGTAAATTGATCTGTTTTGGAAACTAATTTGGAACTATACCCAAAGGGTTATAGAACCATGCATGCCCTTTGAACCAGCAATATCACTTCTATTTCTGTATCCAAAGAGATCATAAAAAGGGGGAAAAAGGACCCACATGTGTTAGGGGGAGGGAAGGGGAGCTATGCAGAGCTTGGCTGATGCAATTTGCTGTTAGGATTGCAAGTGTATTAAAGGGTACCTTTTAAGGAAATGCTGTGAATATTGAAAGATGATTGTGTTGGGGAGGGATTAGGGGAGGAGATAAGCGTATATAAGGAGTGGCTGAGCTCCGGGGTCTCTCTCTTGTTCCGGGATGTGATCGCAACCGAATAAACACCACCTCCCTTCAACCTCGGGTGCTCTGTCTGGTTATTCCTCCTCGGAGGCCGGTGCCTGGGACGCTGGGCTACCGAAGACTTGGTACGCAAATGCGGTAAGTAAAGAGGGCAGGGCTGACCCTTTATAGTCCCTTAAACCCCAAGTAGCCCGCAACACACATGTACAACAGTATTTATATTAACTCTTTTTGTGGTGTCCAAGAAATGTATATTGAGGGAATGCCCATCAACTGGGGAATGGATGAACAGATTGTGTTATAAGAAAGTAGTGAAATACTAATATTTCACAACAAATGATGAGCAGGTTGGTTTCAGAAAAACATAGAAAGAATTGCATGAACTCATCCTGAATGAAGTACATAGAACCAGGAGAAAATTGTACATAGTAACAGCAACATTATGTGATGACCATTTTTAATAGACAACCCTTCTTGGAAATTCAATGATCTAAGACAATTACAAAAGAGTAATTATGGAAAATTCTGTCACATCCCGAGTCTGAACTATGGAATCTGAATACAGATTGAAGCATACAATTTTCTCTTTTTCTTTTTTCCTTTTCTTTCTTTTTCCTTCCTTCCTTCCTTCCT
>JAQQSW010000088.1:20312-40852 GCA_028646575.1 Pseudocheirus occidentalis
TTTAAGGCATTCTTCTCCTCATTGGCTTTCTGGGCCTCTTTTGCCATTTGAATTAATCTACTTTTAAAGTGTTCCTTTCTTCAGTCGGGTTATTGACTCTCTTTTCATGATTTTCTCACATCATTCTCATTTCTCTTCCCAATTTTTCCTCCCCTTCTCTTATTTATTTTTCAAAGTCTTTTTTCAGTTTATCTATAGCTTCTAGGCATTCTTCAGGTGTCTTGGAAGCAGTTAGTGTGGGAGTTCTGACTGTGTTGTCTTCCTCCCTTTCCATGCTTTCATCCTTTTTGTCCACAAAAAGGATTCTAGAGTTTTATTGCTGTTCTTATTTTGCTTCCTTTTCCTCATCTTGGCCAGTCAATTAATTGTTGTTTTTTTTTGTTTTTTTTTACTTTGTGGAGCTCTGCTTCCAGGGAAGATACCTCTGTTCCAAATTGCTGTAGTATTCCCAGCTGCTGCAGATTTTATGGGTGTGTTGCATCCCCCCCCCAGCATTGGCTTGCTGAAAGTGCCCCCCAGGACCACCACCCAAGAACACTATCTGGGTCCTGGTTGCTCAATGCAAGAGCACTTGGCCCTGATCAATCGAGTCAGCACCCCTGTGTGGTCCCAAGGCCAGGGGCTCTGAAGCAGCCCAGTGGGGGCAGACACAAGTTACAGCATTTCCTGCCCTTCCTGCACTGCTTCCTTGCCCTGGGGGCTGATTGGCTGAACCGCTTTTCCTACCCAAATTACGTTTCAAAGTTTCACTTTCACTGAACTCTAATCTTGGGTTGCTAAATATGAAGATTCCTCCAGGTGCAGTAGATCCTCTCTGAAGTAGACTCATGCTGGGCTTGGGAGTCTTGGCTCCTCCTGTCTACCCTGGAGCCTGGCCACTTTTTGGTTTCAGGCTGTGTTGGCCTGGGCTCCCAGCCTGCCGGCCTGCAGGATGAGTCCCTCCTGCCAAGCTGCCTTTGTCTAATCCTTATTTTTCACACCTTGATAGATGTGGAGTTGCTTGGGGTGCTGTGTATCTTCTGTTTTGTAGACTGGCTGTGACTTTGACTCCACTACTCCTTACTGCCCTGGAGCCTGGCAGTGTTTTGGCTTCAGGCTGTGCTCACCTTGGCCCCTGGCCTGGCATGATTAGCCCCTTCTTCTGAGCTGCCTGCAGGGAGAGATGTGTTTTCTGTATTTTTGTGAGTGTGAGAGCCCTAGAATTTGCTTGGGGTCATATTTTATGGGTATTTTGGGTGGCTTTGTGGGAGCTGTGCAACCTTGCTTCTTCTACACCTCCATCTTTGCTCTTCCCCCCAATATAGTATGCTGCTATCTGTATTCAGACTCCATGGTTCTTTCTTGGGATTTCTCAATGAGTCCCTTGGAAATGTCTTAGAATATTATATTGCTGAAAAGAACTAAATCTATCAAAGTCTATACTTCCATGACATTGCTGTTTCTGTGGACAATGTTGTATTGGTTATGCTCATTTCACTCACCATCAGTTCATTTAAGTCTTTCCAGGTTTTTTTGAAATCTACCTGCACATCACTTCTTATAGAACAATAGTATTCCATTATATTCATATATCACAACTTGTTCAGCTGTTCCCCAAGTGAGTCACATCCCCTCAATTTCCAATTCTTTGCCGCCACAAGAAGAACAAATACAATGTTAAAACTGGTACAGCTAAAAATATTCCTGTACCATTGTATCCTTTTCCCTTTTTAATGATTTCTTTGGGATACAGTAGTTGTATTGCTAGATCAAAGGGTATACACGGTTTGGTAACCCTTTGGAAATTGCTCTACAGAATAGTTGGATAAGTTCATAACTCCAACAACAAACAACTAATAGTGTTTGCATTTTCTCACATTTTCTCCAACTTTTATCATTTTCCTTTTTTTGTCATATTAGCTAATTTGATAGGTATGAAGTTGTACCTTGGAGTTGTTTTACTTTGTTTCTCTAAGCAATAGTGATTTAGAGCATTTTTCATATGACTATAGAGTCTTTTAACTTCTTCATCTGAAAAGTGCCTGTTCGTATTCTTTGACAATTTATCAAATTGGAAATGACTTGAATTCTTACAAATTAGCCTCATTTCCCTATATATTTGAGAAATAAGGTCTGTATCATAGACATTGGATGTAAAAGTGTTTCCCAGATGTTTGTTTCCTTTTTAATCTTGATTGCAGTGGCTTTGTTTATGAGAAAACTTTATAGTTTATTGTAATCAAATTATTCATTTTTCATTTCATAATGTTCTCCATCTATTCCATTCTCCATAGGTAAATCATTCTTGCTGTCCAAATTTGCTCATAGGATCATCGTTTATTTCTTAATCATGTACCCGTTTTGACCTTATCTTAGTATATGGCATAAGATGTTGATATATGTCTATTTTCTTTTTCTCAGTTTTCCCAGCAGTTTATCTCAAATAGTGAGGTCTTATCCGACAGGTCTGGGTCTGCAGGTTTGTGAAGCAGTATGGTCATTGACTACTGTGTCTTGTGTACCTAACATATTCCATTTATCCACTAGTTCATTTTTTATCAATGATCAAATAATTTGATAATTGTTGGTTTATAATACAATATTAAAACTGGTACAGCTAGACCACCTTCCCTTGTATTTCTTTTTATTATTTCCCTTCATATTCTGGACCTTTATGCAAGTGATAATTTTGAAACTTTACAAGTATATCTGATCTAGTTAATTCTCAAGGCCTGTCTTCTTCAACCTGGTCTTATATAATTGGCAATTGTCCTATGGACTCTCAGAGGTCATTTACTGCATTCTTTATCCTCTGATTTGTTAGTCTTTTTTAGTCATTGAATCATGTTTGACTCTTTGTGACCTTATTTGAGGTTTTCTTAGCAAAGATACTGAAGTAGTTTGCAAATTTTTCCTCCATCTCATTTTACAAATGAGGCAACAGAAGCAAACATAGTTAAGTGACTTGCCGAGGGTTAAAAACCTAGTAAATGTCTGATGCAGTATCAAACAGTGGAAAATGAGTCTTTCTTACTCCTGATGTGACATTTTATCCACTTAATTGCCTATCTGCCCCTTTATCACCTAAATATGCTCTTTAAACTTCAGTCTTATGTATCATCCTGCTCCCTACACTGCCTTATTTATTTATTTCAGAATATATGCCACACTCCTTAGCCAATTGTAGATGGTTATCACAGCAACTACCTGAGTTATGGCACTGCCATCAGATGTGATGATGGCACATCCCAACATATGTCATCATGATACTATAACTAAGATATGTAACTACTATATATTCATATTAGCTGCACACTTCTTCCTTCATAGGGAGCTTCTTGCCAGTAGGGATGAAAAGCTTATTGTTTTTGGTTTAAGGCAGCAAGTTTTGAGTTGTCCCTTAACGTTTACCCTTGGATAGGTGAAGGGTTAGGTATAAGGAGAAAATACTCTGTCAAAACTGTATTAGAGAGAAATAGTCGATCAACATGGATGACTGGCCCATTCATTGAATATTAAAAGGAATAACCACATCATCTAGCTCTACCTCTCTTCTTTTCAGCCTATGGTGTAGAAGCTTTCCAAAGCCCTCCAGGGAGGCAGAAGAAAGGTTCTGTTCCTTTCCTCCCCTTGGCAAAAAATGGATAACTGTTTATATATAGTATCTTGAACAATTTCTTACCTAGGTTATATGAGGCTTGTCATTAATTTTCTGACTATCTTTCCTTCTTGAGGCAGAGTAGAAAGACAACAGGGCCTGAAGTCAGGAATACCAGAATTTAAATCTGCCCTAAGACTTATACTATTTGTGTGACTTTGGATAAGGCACTAAACTTATCTTTGCCCCTGTTTCCTCCACTATAAAATTAGAATAATGAGAGCATCTACCTTTCAGAGTTGTTATAAGATCAGATAAGAAAACATTTCTATAGCATTTAGCACAGTGTCTGGCACATGCATGCATATAAATTCTTGATGTTGTTTATATTTCCTTAACTTAACAAAATTGACTAAACATAGGCAACCAGAGATAATTAGAATAAGTTAGAGGTGTCAGGAAGACTTGGGTGTCTCAGTTGGAGATAATTTGTGGTACACTGAGTGAAAAGATGACCACTCACAGGAAGATTATCCAAATGTGCTGGCTTGGCTTGTCAAGCAATACATATCTTGAAGCAGGTAGAAAGCAAAGTGATTATTTAATAGTCCTGCAAATTCTTCTCTTTTTAATGTATTAAGTTTCAATCTCGGAAGAGCAGAACTAATTATATTTTTTATTTTTTCTATATTTGAATCTTCACAAATATCTATTCTCTATGGTTAAGTAACAATTTTCTTTGGGAATTTTTTTTTAAACTGTGAGATTTTATGTACACATACATAAACTTATAACAAAACATACTCACATCATATGTATGTTATTTACATTATACATTGTTATTCTACACAGGTTTAAAGGAGAGCACTCTAAACATGACCCAAAGGTACACTTTAAATGATTTTACCTGGAGTAGTGGGTTGGTGGGTGTAAAGAGTTAAATATTATGTAAAAGCATCTTGAAATCTCTCAGAGATTATAAGTTTCCAGAACTAAACTTTTCCTATGCCTGCCTTATTTTAGAATATATGTTTACCCAGGAAGCAGATAAGCACTCCCTATAAACAAGAAGTTGCTCTTTGGATTGCCACAATGACATCCTTTACTCCCTTTCTTGTAAATTCACTTTGGTAATGTTTTGCAACCTATTCCCTCTTACTGTATACCTCTCCATGGATGTAGTAACTTTCAAGTTCTATTCTTCAAAAACTTTATTTCAAACAACTGGAACCATATAAAAGCAAACACATGCATACATACATATATATGTACATACATACATACATACATACAAACAAATACACCCATGACATATTTATATATTTTATACTAAATTTTAAATTATAATTATGATTTTTCACCAGCAAATACAATGGAAGTAAAACGGCTCTAACATCAAAGTCCTGGATGTTATTTTTTAAAAAAAGAAGAATGACTAAACAAGTTGTAGTATAGGAATGGAATGGAATGCTATTGTGATGTAAGAAATGAGAACCAGATGGACTTCATAATAAACTGTAGAGACTTATTTAACTGGTGCTGAGTGAGGAGAGCAGAACCAAGAGAATTTTGTACACAATTACAGATCCATTGTAATTAAGCAATACAAGGTTAGAAAAAAACTCCAAAAGACTCATGATGGAAAGAGATATCCATATACAGAGAAAGAATTGCAGAATCTGAATGCAAATCAAAGCAAACTACTTGCCCTCTCTCATGTTTTGATTTGTTTTGTTTTGTTGTATTGTGTCCCTTTACTCTCATTGTTTGCTCCATTGGTTATAGTCCTTCTTTAAAACTTGACTAATGCTTAATGTGAAGGTATTTATGGAACCTATATTTGTTTGCATGTCATCATGGGGAGGACGTGGGAGAAGAGAGAGGGGGAAAAATTTTAAGCCTAAGAGATTGCAGAACTGAATGCTGTAAACTGAAATAAATAAATAAACAGACAGAAAGACAGACAGATAGATAAGTGAATGAATGAATGAATGAATATATATATATATATATATATATATATGTATATATTACAAAAGAGGTACAACTTTCAACATAGAGCAATGAAGGGAAAGGAAAAGATATTGGAGTGGATGAAATACACATAGAATTCTTTGTTGATAGGAAAACAATTAATATATAATTGTCTAGAAAGAGAAAATATGCCCGGAGACATGGATTTTTTTTTTTTGCTTATGGACCCACCTGTTAATGGAGGAAGAGAAAATGATTTCCTTTTTTTCTCCCTTTGACTTCAGTAATTATATTCTATAAGAGGAAAAGAAAGTTGTATTTCATATTTTTAGCATGTTGAAGAGTCTAATGTGCTTAATTTTTACTTTATTTAATACATTATCCATTTCTTTATAGTTTTGTTCACTTTATTATTATTTTACCACTCTTTATTGGTTATTGGTGTTATAACACTTTTAAGTTGTAATCAATATTTCAAACAGCAATAGATTTACAAAGATTGTAGAATTACATTATATTGAGTAAATTATTTTGGGCACTATATTTTTTTACACAAAGGAATATGTTCTTAAATAGTGAAAGAAAAAAAATAAGGAAACCAAAGAAAAAAAAGTGTTATAAAATGTACAAAGAATTAGTGTGAGAATTCATGTGTATTTTATTTCCCTAAATGTTTCCCTTTTATTCTTTGGAGCAAGGGGCTTGGGAATTGGTGGTAATGGAATATAATATATCAATATATAGAGGATATATCATACACAAATTCCAAGAGGAAAAATGACTAGGAATTATCCTGAGGGCAGAGCAGAAAATAATATCTTGTAGGCAGTAGTTTACCCTTAAAGGAAGCCAGTAATCTTTAGAATCATAGTGACAAAGTAGTTCATTCTAGGCATTGGGAAGAGGTGGAATGAAGGCATGTAGATCAGCAACAATGAGTGCTTTTAGACTTCAGGGAACACTAAGTTGGTTTAGTAGACCAGTTTAGATGGAATATAGGCTGTAGGAAAAGCCAGGCAGGCTGTTGAAATGAATAATGAGCCTTATGCAACAGCCCAGGACTAAACAGATGCCTAATGACCCTCCTGGTATTTCCTCTTGAAGGCACACAAACTTTATTTAGATGCAGAAGTATATGGTAGCTTCCATTAGCAATACCGTTCCCTTCTAATAGTTATTTTTTTAAAGATTTAACTAAACATAAGAAGATGAATTAATGGAAAATTTCAAGATTTAAAGCAAAAAAGGAAGTAAAACATAAACCAAAAATCATGGCTTTGAATTTCAGCTCTTCAAATAATGGTCTGTATGACTTTAAGCAAAAGATTGTTTTTCAAATCTTTAAAATGGGATGGTTGGGCTAGGCGATTTCTTAAGTCTACTATTACTCTAAATTCTGTGATCCAGGAATTCAGAGGAAAGGAGTGAATGATAAAATCCATAATATTATTTTTCTGAACATAATATTCAATATTAAAAATTTAGAGATCATTTACAATCACAATTAAATGGTGTATGAGCAATAATATAATAAATGTTTCCTCTTTCTCCTCTTCCTTCTCTCCTCCTTCTCATCCTCTTTCCTTTACAAAAGTATTTATCTTCATTAAAAGTATCCTACTTATACAAAGTATGAAACCTAAGTATAATGTTACTTTACATCTCAGGTGAAATTGCTAATGAACAAGAAAATAACTGCACACACAAATAGAAACACACACATATGTGTATATATATTTATTTATATATATATAGTTATATATATATAGTTATATATACTTGATATTTTCCTTTATATTAACATACTTACATATGCAATTATATATGAAGATATATATATATACATAATTTTGTCTAGTCTTGTATCCATAGTTTTAATATTTACATGTGCATACACATATACACATACATAGAAGAAAACCAAAACAAGTGAAAATAAGCTTTACTCTGGACTCAGAGTTCATTATTTATCTTCACAGATATAGGTATCATTTTTTTTCATGAGTCTTTTGAATTATCTTGGATCATTGGATTCATTAGAGTAATTGTCTTTAAACTTTATTATTGTCATTATATCAGAGATGTCGTGTACAACCTTCTCCTGGTTCTCCTCATTTCACTTTTCATCTGTTCGTACTATTCTTCCCAGATTTTTCTGAGGTCACACATCTCATTATTTTTTATAGAGTAATATTAGTTTATCATAATTATATATCCCAGTTGGTTCAGCCATTCCCCTCTTGATGGATATCCCCTCAATTTACAATTATTTGATGCCAGAAAAAAAGATCTGCTATAAATATTTTTAAATACATACGCCATCTTACTTTTTCTTTGATCTCTTTGGGAATGCAGATATTTTAGTCAATTTCTTCCTGGTTTAAAGGTTACATACATTCATATGTGCATATATAAATATAAATATATATACACATACATATACATATATCATACATATACATATATACATCATACATATAGATATATACATCATATATTTACATATATATGATGTATAAACCAGAATAGTTGGGTTAGTCCATAACCCCACCAATAGGGCATTAGTATTCCTATTTTTCCACATCCCTTCTCACATCTGTCATTTCCCTTTACTATCATGCTAGCCAATCAAATAGTTGGTACCAGTCTAATAGTTAGGAAGCAATCTTATAGTTGATAACCAATCTCATGAGTTGGTACCTAAGAATTGTTTTAATTTGCATTTCTCTAATCAATAATAATTTAGGGCATTTTATGTGTCATCTTTGATTTCTTCTGAAAATTGCCAAGGAAAAGAACATTTTAATCTATGTAGGTTATGCAATGAAGTCATGAGAACTGTAACATATAACTTTAGGTTACTAAAATTTAGCATCTACCATATACTTACAAAGACATGATCAGTAAGTTAAAATTTTCAATTTTAACTAAATATAAATAACTAAATATTGATTAAGAACTAATGGACAGAGGGGTGGAGCTAAGGTGGCTAAAAGGAAGCAGTAACTTTTCTAAGGACCCCCAAGAATTCTGTTGCAAAACTTGAAAATGTGAATTTGATCAGATTTTAGAGCAACAGAACTCATTGGGAGACAAAGCATGGCAGATTCCCAGCCCAGGAAAGTGCCCACATAGGTTTGGGCAGGGGCTGCACCAGCATAGATCTGAGACCACAGATAATAAGAGCAGTAGCCCCAGTCAGCAGACTCACCCACCACAAGGGTAATTTGCAGCCATCTCACCACAGGACAAAGGATTATCAGAGCTGGGTAAGAGAAAATGCACAGGCCACATCAGGGAAAGCAGCTTCTCCTGGGGCTATCAGGCTACAGCCTGGATGTTTAAAAATTATATAGCCAAACTTCCAGAAGTCAGGATAGTAGAATAGTACCTATTTGCTCTGATCCACCCTCCCTGACCCAGAAAACTCAGAGATAAATATCCCACCCAGCGTAAAATCTTGATTTAGTGGAAATAGCCTCAGACCTGGGAGCCACTGAGGAAGCAGGATGTGAGGCAGTATGGAGTCTTAGCCCAGGAGGGTAGAGAGAGCAAGCACTAACAACACAAGTCCCAGTGTGCCTTAGCATCACCTGAGGAATCAGCAGATAGCAGCCCTGATGGCCTCCAGCTATTGAGCCTGCCTGAACTGCAGCCCAGAGACACAGAGGTGGAAACCGTAAGTGGCCAGACCACTCCTCAGCCACAAGTTATTCTGTGAGCCTCAGGGTAACTCAGGGGAAACATTGAGAGTCCTGGTCTTGGCCTAACTCTAGACACTCAGAGTCTACATCTCAAGAAGTAAACAACCAAACTCCTACCTCCCAGCTGAGAAGCTCAATACTTCTGAACCCCAGAAGAATGTATCCATTTTAAAAATTCAGGACATAGGCAATCATGAAGGGGAAGAAAGTACCTGCAAGATCTAGAACCATAATATCTTTTTATAGTAAGCAAAGAACAAACAAATTCAGAGGACAACATGGACACTATACTCACACTGGAGATGACAGAAGAAAATGTGAATTGATCTGAACACCAAAAAGCATTCTTGGAGGAGCTCAAGAAAGATTTGAAAAACCAAATTAGAGAGGTAGGAGATAAATTTAAATCTACACTGACCAAGTTGGAAAAAAAATTCTCACTGAAGAAAATACGTTTTTAAAGAGTAGTATTTAAGAACTAGGATGGGAGGTCCAAAATCTAATTGGAGAAAATACTTCCCTAAAAATGAAAACTGAACAAAAAGAGCTTCAAAAATAATTGAGGAAAATAATTCACTAAAATTAGGATAAGTCAAATTGAATGTAAGGACTCTATGATGCAGCAAGAGTCAGTCATAAATATTGATAAATTAGAAAAAAGTGCAAAATATCTCACTGAAAAAACAACTGACTTGGAAAACAGATCCAGGAGAGGTAACTTAAGAATTATCAGCTGACCAGAAAGCCATGATGAAAAAATCAGCCTGTATAGCATCCTCCAAGGGATTGTCAAAGAAAATTGTCCTGAGGTCCTAGAATCAGAAGGCAAAATAGTTATCAAAAGAATTCCCTGATCTCCTCCTGAAAGAGGTCCCAAATGGAAAACTCCAGGAAATATAGTAGCCATATTCCAGAGTCAAGGAGAAAATATTGCATGCAGCCAAAATGAATAAGAAATAATGACAATAAACAAGTAGGGGTAGCAATCCTTAGCTCAGATAAAGCAAGAAAGCAAAAATAGATCTCATTAAAAGAGATAAGGGAGGAAACTACATCCTGCTAAAAGGCACCATAGAGAATGAAGCAATATAATTATTTAACGTGTATGCAGTAAGCGGTATAGCATCCAAATTCCTGGAGGAAAAGTCAAGGAAAGTAGAGGAAGAAATAGATAGTAAAACTACTAGTGGGGGACCTCAATCTCCTCCTCTCTGAATTGATAAATCTAAATTCAAAATAAACAAGAAAGTAGTTAAGGAGGCAAATAGAATTTAAGAGAGCCTAGACATGATAGAGTTCTGGAGAAAACTGAATGGGATAAAAAGGGATATGCCTTCATTTCAGTGGTACATGGCACATAAACAAAAATGGACCATGCACTAGGATATAAAAACATCACAATACAGTGGAGTAACGCATAAATATTAAATGCATCATTCTCATATCATGATGCAATAAAAATCACATGCAATAAAAGGCCATGAAAAGATAGACAAAAAAACTAATTGGAAACTAAATAATTTAATCCTAAAGAATGAGTGGGTCAAACAAGAAATTATAAAAACAATCAGTACCTTCATCCAAGAGAATGACAATAATGAGACAGCATACCAAAACTTGTGGGATGTAGCAAAGGCAATTTTTAGGGTATGTTTTATATCCCTAAATGCCTACATAAATGAATTAGAGGAAATGAAGGTCAACGAATTTGGCATGCAACTGAAAAAACTAGAAAAAGAACAAATTGAAAATCCCCAATCAAATGCTAAATTAGAAATAATGAAAACCAAAGGAGTGCTTAATGAAATTGAAATTAAGAAAACAATTGAACTAATAAACAAAACTAAGAGCTGGTTTAATGAAAAAAAACAATAGAATTAATAGAGCTTTAGTAAATATGATAAAAAAGAAAGAAGAAAACCAAATTTCTAGTATCAAAAATGAAAATGGTGAATCTACTTCCAGTGAAGACGAAATTAAATGAATAATTAGGAATTATTTTGGCCAATTGTATGGACATAAATTAGACATATAAAAACTCACTATTTGAAAAAAAGCTGCAGGAAAAACTGGAATATATTATTACATAAACTGGGCACAGACCATTATCTAATGCCATATACCAAATCAAATCTAAATGGGTGCATGATCTAGATATAAAGGCTGTTTCTGAAAGCTATCTGGGGAAGCAAGGAATACTTTACCTGTAACATTTGTGGAGTAGGGAAGATTTGATGACCAAACAAGAGTTAGTGAGCATTACAGAATGCAAAATGTATAATCCTGATTACATTAAATTGAAAAGTTTCTGTATAAACAAAGCCAATGTAACCCAGATTAAGAGGAATGTAAGAAATTGTAAAAGAATTTTTACAACCAATGTCTCTGATAAAGGCCTCATTTCTAAAATATACAGGGAATTGAGTCCAATCTTTAAGAATACAATTCATTCCCCAAGTCATATCAAAGGATATGAACAGGCAGTTTTCAGAGGTAGAAATGAAAGATATCTATAAGAGTATGAAAAAAAGCTCTAAATCACTAGAAATGCAAATAAAAAGGACTTTGAGGTAGCACATCTCACCAGTCAGATTGATAAGATGACAAAATAGGAAAATGACAAATGTTGGAGAGAATGTGGAAAAATTGGAACACTAATTCATTGTTGGTGGATTTGTGAACTGATTCAGCCATTCTGGAGAGCAATCTGGAACTATGCCCAAAGGGCTATAAATACTTGCATACCCTTTGACCCAGGTCTAGGTCTTTTCCAGTTCTTTGATACCACTTCTAGGGTAGTATCTCAAATAGATCACAGAAGTGGTAGGAAGATCCATATGCACAAAAATATTTATTTTAGCTCTCTGTGTGTTGGAAAAAAATTGGAAGCTAAGGGGATGTCAATCAATTAGGGAACAGCTAAACAAGTTGTGGTTTATGAATGTAATGGAATACTATTGAGCTATAAGAAATTAGAAGCAGATGGACTTCATATTTACCTGGAGAGGATTATACAAACTAATGTTAAGAGAGAAGAGCAGTACCAGGAGAAATTTGTGCATGATGACAGACATAAGATATGTGTGATGACCAGTTTTGATGAACTGGACTCTTTGCAGCAACATAAGGCTTTAAGACAACTCTATAAGACTCAGGATGGAAGGAGATATCTACATTCAGAGAAAGATCTAGAAAGAACAGAGTTTAAATGGAGACTGAAACAAACTACATGCTCTCTTCCTTTTCCATTTTTGGTTTTGTTTCTTATTTCCCATTGTTCATTCCATGGGTTACAATCTTTCTATAAAACCAAACTAATGTTCATTGTGAAGGTATTGGCAGATTTTATACTTGATTGCAAACCATCATGGGAGGAGGTGGGAGGGGGGAGAGGAAAAAATTTGAAACTCAAGGGGTTGTGGAACTGAATCTTCTAAAAAAAAAGTAATAAACAAATCAATTTTTAAAAAGGATCTAATGGATAGCAAATACCTCACCACATATATGGACCTAAAAACAACTTTATGAATTCAAGAAATATACCATACTGAAACCAGAATATAATTACAGGCAATTATGGCTATAACCTACTAAACATTTTACTGATGGATGAAAATTTAAAAGTAATTTTCAAGTTTATGTCACGTGGTCAAATACTCATAATGCCCAAAGCTACATGTATAAATTGTTTCAAAATACAAAGTCATGATGATATATAACATCTTTCTTTTTTTATCCACTGTACTAGTTCAAAACATATTTTAGTGACATCAAAGAACATGAGCTCATATTCCAACATTGCTATACAGTCCTCTTGTTTCACAGTCCACAAATTATTAAGTATAGAAATTACAATATAATGATTTGTATCAAAACTACTTTTGTTTTAAGTGCATTGAACCAAATGAGGAAAGTATCATTTTATTTCCTATAATATTATAATATCAATAAAGTTTTATAATATTTCAAAACTCAGGACTCAAAACCTTAGCAGATAGAGAAAGATTAACATTTTCCTACCTAATAGAAGACAGAAAATTATTAGGTGTTTTTTTTTAAATTATTTCAAAAAGTAAAACCAAAACCACTAAAGAAACAGTTTAGGACTAAGCAGACATTACTTCAATGATAACTTCTATAGGCCAAGCATAGGTTTATGCTATTGTCAAATTTAGCCAAAAGCAGTTTATGTCTGGAAGGTATCTATGAAATAGCCGAGATGAAAAAAAATTATATATATATATATATAAAATCAAAAGGTCTTTAAGAGTCAACATCAGCATATACTTAGCCAACAATATGGTGGCAATGTGGCAAAAAAAATTTCAGCCTTAAAATTTGTTTGTGGAAATGCAATGATTTATGATGTCAATTCAGGATTAGGTCAATGTCAAAAATTTCAGAAGGGTTATTTTTAAGGAGACCATATTTAGAGACTAGTGCATATATAAAAGAAAAAAAATATTACTGTAGAATGTCAAAATTTAGTAGTTAATGCACAGGAACATATGTTCAGGTGGACAAAATGTTAGGAGTTCACTTTAATTAGCTGAGAGTTGACAGTTATCATACTACAAAACAGACCTCTAAATATCCCAAGAATGCAAGCAAAAAACTGAATAGAGATGGATCCTTTTTTATACACATGGCTTGCCCATGAACTCTTGATGAATAATACTGATCATAAAAATTAAGCATTTTAATAGATGTAACTATCACCATATTCAGTCTCTAATATTAAGGGGGAAAAAGTTCAAAATATAGATACTTAGCAAAAGAAATCTACATCATATGGTACATATCACCTCCTAATCTAGTCTAATAAAAAATTGAGTTTTAATGAAGATGCTTTTGGTTAACCCACTCTTTTATTACTTAGAATGAACAAAAGAGAAGGTAAAACAATAAACAAGAAAGCAACTATTTCATTTATGTGAAGAATAGTCCATAAAACATTAAAGTGTAATGGTAGAATAGTGGAATTGTTTCAAACTTGTTTTATTTTTGAACTTCACTGAGTAAACTGTTACATATTTTATTCTAATAATAATACATATGAAATAAAACAAAAACAAGAGGGAAGAAGATAAGTTACATATCATTCTGTATTTTACTAGAACTATACTAGAGATAATTTCAGCAAAACTACAAAAGGGGGAATTATAAACTAAACTTTTTATTCCATCATTCAATGAACATTTAGTAAGCATCTGTTATGTGTCAGACACTATGATAAGCTCTTAGGACACAAAATTAGGCAAATGACAGTCCCTACCCTCAAGGAATTCACAACCTAAAATGAGAGACAACATGCAAGCAAATATATACAAAGTAAGCTATATATAAGATAAATAGGAAAAAAATCATGGAGAGGACTCACTAGAATTAAGAGACGTTGGAGACATTTTCCCATAAAATGGTGGTACTTTGTTGACACTTAAAGTTAGCCAGGGAAGTCAGTAGATGAAACAGATGAGTGTGAGCATTTAAGCCATGGGAAAAGCCAGAGTAAATGCCCTTGAGATGCAATGTTTATTTCATTCAACAGCAAGGAAGCCAATGTCACTGTACTGAAGGGTATGTGGTTGGGATAAAGATGGAAGAAAACCTCAAAAGAAGAAAAGGACTATGTTATGAAGGATTGTGAATGTCAAATAGAGGATTTTGAATTTGATCATAGAGACAATAAGGAGTCACTGAAGTTTCTTGAGTGCAGTGATGAAATAGCTGGAAAAGTGCTTTAGAAAAGCACATTAGTAGTTTAATGGAGGATAAATAGGAGTGGAGATACTTAAGGAAGTCAGACCCAGTAGAAGGTTATTACAAGAGTCCAGGCATGAGATGATATGGGTGTGTATTAAGTAATGGTATTATTAGAAGGGAGAAGGAGGTTCATTTTAAAGATAATGAAAAAATGAAATCAACAGGCTTTGGTGAAAGACTGGATACAGGGTAGGGGGTTTGAGAAACAGTGAGGAGTACAGGATGAGTACAAAAATAATTATGTATCTAGCTTTAAAATAAATCATCTATCATTAAGCCTAATTGGATGGACTTTCAGATGGTGAGCAATAGAAGGGCCTCGAGCGCCATGTTTCATAGAGTCATGAAGAGTTGACACTACTGAATGACTGAGCAAAAAGAACATTAAAACTAAAGGAATCATAGAAAGATAGCAATTTGTTTTACTCTCATTTTTATTTATCTCAATCAAAAAATATGAAAGGAATTAAAGAAATAATATTAATAATGGTAAGTCAAGTCAAGAAGCATTAAATAATCACCTACTATGTTCCAGGAACTGGGGTAAGTTATAGTAATACAAACAGGAGAGGGAGACAGAGACACAGAGAGAGACACAGATTTTATTCTTAATGAGCCCACAGTTTAATGTCAGAGGATAATATGTGAATCATTATACATGATACATACTGAATAAATTAAATCTAACTTAATCATTCATATGTATTACTTGTAATAACTTTGAGTTTCGGAAAGTGCTTGAATGAATTTTGAATTAGCCATTAGAAATTAGTTTTGAGCTCCATGAGTAAGTTTATATTGTAGGAAAGTGTATGGAAACATATATTCATGATTAATAGGCATGTCTCTACACATATATGTATATATGCATCTATGTTTATAAAGTATCATCTCCTCCATAGATTTCCTCTGTGGACATAATTTGATCTGGTATGGTTATTTTTGAGAGGGTGTGAAGCTGAAGATGGGAATACAAAATACTGGCAGGGGATATTTCTTAATAATTATCACATCTTTTATATGGAGTAATATTTAATATCCTCAGTAACTCCATGAAGTAAAATAAATATTAATCTCCATTTTACTGATGATGTTCAGAGTTAGCTGGTAGTATGCCTCAGCTAGTTAGGTAATAAATGGTAGGAAACAGCTTGAATTCATATCTACTGATTTTTACCTAACCTATATATGTTCTACTACAGCAAAGAATTTCTGTCAGTTACATCACAAACCTAACACCAAAAGCATATAAGCTATCTATTGGTTATTTATTCCTTGATCTTAGTACAAGGATAGCCAATCCTGTCTTTGATCATTAGGTTCTTTAATAATAGTCTTTATAATAATTCTTTGTATTTTCACTTTGAAATATAACTTGTTCCAACCAAATATATATTTTTCTATTACCCTATGATTGAAATTCATCTTCATTTTTTCATAGTTTGTCATGTTTCATAGTTCATACCCCTACAAAACCAAGGAATTGACATTGAAACAATAGATCTTTATAAAGTGAAGTTTGTGGTAATGTAAAAAGCTTTGCAATGTCCTATGGGTAATTCAGTCTAATATTTAACTCCTTTAATTTCATCTTACATATTTTCTTTAAAAAAGCACAAAGTATATGCAAAATATGTGTATACACATACATATACAAGTGTAAGCGCACATAATGGTGCATAAATAAGTAGAGAGAGATGATTAGGTTTTCTGTATAACTACATATCGTAAACTATGCTTATGCTTTATGTGTCTAATTATTATTACTTTCTTTTGATAGGTAATATAATTAAAATCAGGATATTATAATTTTAATTTAATTTCTGATGCATAAAAATATTTTTCTTTAAAAGTATACTGGATCAATATCAGTTTTTAAATTCCATGTCATTTCATGATTTGACAAACTCATCTTCAAAATATTTCAAAAATACAGAAAAAATCATGAAGTATAATCTTCTACCTGTAAAAAAATTGTATCATTTCAAACAAATTTTATAAATATCAGCCATAGTACAACAGAAATGAGAAAAATAAACCTTATAAAACACAAACAGTTTGGTTATTATAAGTTTCTGTCCCATTGTTGATATTATTGTTGAAAAATAAAAAAAACTATTTTCTGTTGCAAAGTGATGTTAGAGACAGGTATAAAAACAGATTCAACAGCACCAATTGGTACCAATAAAATCTTGAGTTTAATGTCAAATTATGTACAGATTTATATTTAATTGAACAAGCAAAAGGAAAAAACATACTTGGGAAATTAAGTGATATTAGAGGGGGAAAAGTTACTATGATTCATTTATGAAGTGCCAAAGAAAGCCAAAATTCCTGGTGTGATTTCTAAATGTCTTATAATCTTTTATATTCCTCTTTTTAAATGAAAAGCCAAAGAAATAACTGATGCTGCCACAGAATATTGGCAGTGCTAGGGATTAATAATAAATGTGATATGATGTGATGTATGAGTGTGTATGTGTGTGTTTGTGTGTGTGTGTGTGTCAGAGAGAGAGAGACAAAATTGTATATATCCTTTCTCATTTGATACACAAAAAAATGGTAACCTACTAAGGTAAGTACTATTATCCTCCCCATTTCACAGATGAAGAAATTGAGGCTTATCTGTTATTTAGTTTCATACAGTTAGTAAATTTTTGAGATGATATTATAACTGACATCTTCCTTAATAAGGGTCAAACACTTTTTTTCTTACCCACTACACAACCTAGCTACCTGGACAAGTTAAGATGTAAATGTTGAAGATGAGCATATCACACAGTGTGACTATGGTAAACTGAACTCTGAATGTTACCTTATTTTAAGTCTGATTCATCAAATCAGTGCTACTGTGGTAGGTAACCCCAAAAATGTGTTCATTATAATTGTTTTTAAATCTACAAAGTATATTTTGCACTTCATTTCCATCTGACCTTTTTCTAATAATCAGCCAAAATTCAGTCAACAGGGTTTAGGGTGTGTGTAGGGTTTGTTTGTGTGTGTGTGTGTGTGTGTCTGTGTGTGTGTGTGTGAGGGTACAGCATTTCTTTCACAAATAAACATATGGAGACATTGTTTGCATAAATAAAAATTGTCTTGATGATATATAGTTCTTGAAATAAGTCACACTTTTAAAAAATAAAAATAAAACCAAAAAATAAGGTATTAGTAAATCGATAAAAGTGAGATATATTTGAGCATGACATTCTTACATGAAAATACTTTTTTGATTTATGAAATATGAAATTTATTAACACAATGGCTAGCCACCAATAACTACTACCACTACTATTGATGTTTTCAACATAGCACACAATATGAAAATGGTCATAAATAAGAAATACCTGAGGAGTCACAGGGATGGTGAATTGATCCATAGGCTAATCAATTGTCACACACTTCCAGAAAAAAATGGTAATATGATTGTATTTACTTCATTGCTTAAGTGCAAGTGGTAAAATTAGGTTGTATAGAAAAAGCACAATATGTACATGGCAGGAGGGCAAAAAGTAAGATGAGTAAGGGGTGATAGCATGACTGGATAAAGGGAGAAACATCTGCTCCACTGGATTGGGGCTTGAACACAGCAAATGGTGTGGAAACTAATGATATCATCACACTACTTTCTTCTGTGAATCACTATTATTGTTGATTGCTGAATCTACATTATTAAGTCATTTACATTGGGCATTTCCTCATCACAGATCAGTGAGGTGTTTTATATATGTGTGTATGTGAATTATACAAAAGTATGCACATATGTATATGCGTATATACACATATCACCCATCTGAGATGAAATATATATATATATATATAATATAATTATATGGCATGTATTATACACATATATTCATATACACATATACACATTTGTGCATTTTATTATCCATGTGTGACACTGACTTTAAGGTATTTTGCATTATCTGACTAAATTTATACTCGCATGACAAACTTGTGGTTCTATTTAAGGGAAAGGAGATAATTCCACAATTGGGTACTCAATTATAAACTTACTTCTTAACATTTAATAAAACCATAGTAATCTGAGAGGGAAATAGAGTCAGTTTAGCTCAGAAAAGTTGACTCATTTACAAGTGGGAATTGGGAAAAGAATCTTCAGAGACTACGTGACTACATATTACCTATATTTTTTCATTGTGTCCCTTTCCTCTCCCCCTATCAGATAACTATCTTTCATAACAATGAATAAGATGATAGAAAAAAGTTCATTATCTTAAAAAAATTCTGATGTATCTATTTTATACCTATATAATTCCACTCATGCAAATAAGGGAAGGAGGAATGGGTTACATTTCTTTATACTACCTTTCCCCAAAGAATAAGATGTCCCTCAAATTCCACACTTTATTGTACTTCTCTTAAGAAGGTAGTTAAAATTAATTGATTTCCTTTTTAGAGATTTATGTACTTTCTGAACCTCACACTAGCTCTTTCTTACTAATTAATTAATTATTTTTTGAACCTAACATTCATTTTCTTAATAATTTGATGTCTAAGTTTTATCCCTCTATCCCCCAATGATAGAAAATCTCATAGACTGTACATATTACATCATATCAAACACATTTCTACTTTAGTAATGTTGTGAAAGAAGAATCAGAGCAAAGAAAGAAAAAACAAAACAAAGAGCAAAAACAACAAGAAGAGAAAATAATATGCCTTGATTTGCATTCAGACTACATAGTTTTTCTCTGGATGTGGATATAATTTTCCATCTTGAGTCTTGGAATGGTCTTAGAGCACTGAATTGTTCAGAGGGGCTACATCTAAGAAAGCTGGTCATTGCAAAATATTGCTCTTGCTTTGTACAATATTTCTATGGTTCTGCTCATATCACTCACGATCACTTCATGCAAGCCTTTTCAGGTTTTTCTGAAATCTGTCTACTCACCACTTGTTATGGAACAATAGTATTCCATTATATTCATTTACCACAATTTCTACAGTCATTCCCCACTTCTAGCTGTGAGAACCAGGACAGTCATTTAATTGCTGTCTACCTTGATTTTCACAACTGTAAAATGTAGATAAAATGAAGAACCTAATTCTCAGGGGGTGTTATTAGTTTTTTTTTCCAATTTCTTTTTTTATTAATTTTTTATTTGTTTTATTGTTTACATCATTCATTTTCATGAGATTTTTGAATTACAAATTTTCTCCCCTACCACAACCCCAAAACAGTGATCCCACCATAAAGGCCCTCGCCTGATCTCCTCTCTTACTTTCTGGTAGGGCAGGGAGGGTCTCCCTACCCCAGCCCCTATATATCTTTATTTTTTTTCCCCTATATATCTTAATTCCTAGTTGCAGTTATTGCAGAGCTTTAAATTCTAGGTTCTTTCCATTATTCCCTTGTCACCCACCCCCAATGGAAGGACAAGCAATTCAATACAGGCTGGGGATGTGTGATTATGCAGGACAGCTTCATAGTGGACATATTGTGACAGTGATCATATGTCCCTCCTTCCTATCACTCCCCACTTTGTTCTGTTCTCTAC
>JAQQSW010000088.1:41352-56398 GCA_028646575.1 Pseudocheirus occidentalis
AGTAATGCAGAATTTTATAGAACTTTGGGTATATTTCAAATTTTTCTTCAGAATGATCAGGCCAGTTAACTCCACTAAATGTGCATTCATGTCCCTATTTTTCTACAACTCCAACATTCGTCCTTCTTCTTTTCTCTCATGTTAGTTAATATGACAGTTATGAGGTGTTACCACAGATTTTTTTATTTGCATTTATCTTATCAATAATAATTTAAACATTTTTTAAAAAGTATTTTATTTTTTTTCTTTTGAGATCTGTCATTTTCATCCTTTGACCACTTTTTTTTTCATAAATTTGGCTCAATTCCCTATGTACAAAATTGTGTCTTGCAATGGAAGTACTATGCTCCTTAAGACCCCATTTTATTTATATGTATTTACATTATATTGGCTTGTGTAACAGAAATCAGTTTAACAGACTTAGGACTAAGTATGGAAGATGTGAGCCCTGTCTGGAAGGTGTGAGCCCTGTCCATTGTTGAGAAGGCGTGAACTCCCCTGTTGGTGAAAGAAGTCTATTGGCTGAGACAGGAGGGCAGTGTTGTATATAAAGAAGAATTCTAGAGACAGAGAGACAGAATTGGAATGTTGCTCCTCATGAAGGAAGATTCGTGGAGACTAAAGCCAGTTGAGAGACAGAGAGGGATAAAGACAGAAAGTTTCTGTTCCAGCATCTGGAAGCTGACTGAGAGAGAACTGAATAGAGTTTTCCTGAGATCTGAATCTGGTGAAGGGCACCCAGAAGGCCAATATTCCTTCTGGGTCCTAGGGCTAGCTGAACTGCTGGAGGACAGAAGAAGTATGACCAGGATAAGACTTTGTTTGTGGCCTGGATGATCCTTGAGTTCAAGGCAAGAGAAGTGGTTAAGGGTTTGAGATGTGCTGCACCCTGGGAACTTCAGTGTGTGCCAGGGATTGCCTTGAGGACTAGACAAGGACCTGGGAGCTGTCAGCTTCTGTATCCAGGTGACTGTTTGATGGATTCAGGAGGGAGCTGGAACCATGGAAGGGAATTCAGGGAATCAGAGAGATCACCCAGAGTCAAGATGAAGAAAAGTCCTCCCCTTGGATGAAACTGAGGATTGCTGGACACCAAGGGGTGGAAGTTTTGTGTGGTTGTTTAGTGACTGACTGAGTTGATGTTTGGTTGCCCTATGAGTGGAAAATTGATGTTTGGTTGTACCATGAGTGGAAGTTTGATTACTGTATTGTGAATTGATTGAATGATTACGTATTGATTTGCCCCTTGAGTGGAAGACTGATTATTGTGAATTGATTGAATGGTTGCCTTGATGTGTAATGGAATAAAGAGTTCACCATTACTGTGTAATACAAACCTTCACAGCTGTTCACAGTTGCATTCTTTTGGGAATCTGCTTGTGCTTGGCATTGCAACTTGGAATTCCCAAAGTTTTTTCCTTCATTATGTTCTTCTTTCATTTCTTCCCATTTCTTTCCTTCTTCCTTTCCACTTTCTCTCATTCCTTCCTTCCTTCTTTCTTTCATCCTTCCCTCCCTCCACTCCCTCTATGCCTCAATTTTCCTTTCTTACCCTTTTATTTGTTTTTAATTTTCATATGAGAGCCTTCCCAATAAAGAATCAAACAATAACTTTAAAGTATATTCCCCTCAATATAGCTAATCATCTTAAAATAACAGTGTGACCATGGCACTCTCTATTTTTAAAAAATTAATTATTGACTGAAAATAAATATAACCTGGGACTCAAGTTTAGATATTTAAATGAGACTTTTGATAAAGAGAATGAAAACTGAATCTTTTTGCCTGTATGAGAGATGGAATTGCTGAGAACTTGAAAGAGAATTATTTTTCAGGATTCTAACTTCAGTAAGAGACTGTGAGACTCACTTGAAGAGAAAGTCTCTCAGAAAGAAAGAAGCAAGTCAAGATATAGAAGAACCAGGGCTTCAAGTATGCCATTATTTTACATCTTGTTCCTCCAAGGACAGGATTTCCATATCAGTTCAATTGAGGATGTTCAAGGACAAGACAAATCTTTTTTTCCCAGAAAAATGTTATACTAATAAGAAAAAAAAATTGAAAACACATTGTGACATAAAGAGATAGTTGCATCATACAGGATAGTTTAGAACAATTGTCTTTATACTTTTTGATCTAATGCCCTATCAGTGAAGATATTTGGATCTTATGATATGTGTATATGTATTCTTTTATAAATTCTATGCATATATATACTACTAAGTTCAGTTTTATAATACTTAATATTAATGCTCATTAAATGTGTGTGTCTGTGTACTCTGTCTGTGTATCTGTGTGTATTTATTAGAAAAATGTATAACTCCAATGAGAGTAGAGCAGAATTTACCACACTCCTTAAATCACTCTTATTCCTGAGAAATCTTATTCTTAATCCACCAATTATTAAAAAGTTTTTCTATAAATTTGATTAGCAAATTTCTATGTTTCTTTAGGAAAATCACTTTTTCTTACAAGCTAATATACTGATGAACAAAAGAGACATATAGGCAATAGATACTAAAAGATGAATGATACTGATAGAAATTAGTAGCTAATATCCCTTTTCAACCTACTTATATAAATGCATATGTTTAAACCCATAGACAGTTATTTGGAAAATTTTTAACAGGCTAGAACATTATTTCTCAAATTCAATTTTGTAAAGTGTGAATATATGAGTTTTTGTTAATACTACATAATTTTAAATGACAAAACAACATAATAAAATTACAACAAAAATTCAAACATCTGTTTTCAAAATCTTTCATAGCATCAGCTTTTTACTGTAGAGTAGATTCTTTATCAGCCATTGTTAAAATGTTGCATTTTTCTTATATTAAGAATATATAGGTAACTGATCCAAATATCTGTCATAGAAGCCATTCTTTGATAGATGTGTAGCCAAATGTTTCTCAAAAGTCTTCCAAATTAATAACAGTCATAGGAAAGCAAATTCAAAATTCAAATTCAAATATTTAGAGAAATGCAATTAAAAAACTTTGAAATTACAAATAACAACCAACATTTTAAGAAATAATAAGATATAAGTATTCAAAATATTGGAGGAGTTTTGGAAAGACAGCCACACAAATAGATTTTCAGTGTAGTCCTAAACTGGTGCAAAGATTCTGGAAAGAAGCATTTACTTTAGCTAAGACAATTACAAATATGTTCATCTCATTTGATGCAGATATCTCATTGCTAGACAAAGAGCCCTGTGAGGTAAAAAAAATACAAAAAAAGGTTAGATATAAATGAAAACATTTATAGCAGTACTTTTCATAGTAACAAAGAACCAGAAACAGTGTAGATGCCCACTGTTTATGAATTGGCAAAATAAGTTTTGATTTGACTTATTTCATTCCACATCAGTTTATGTGTCTTTTGTTATTCTGTGTACCTATTTTATTATTGCTTTCTTATGATACAGTAGTATTTCATCATCATGCACCATTGATTTCATCATTCATGCATCATGATCCATTGGGTGAGTATTATGTGTGAGTAACAACATTGATTTGACTGAAGAGAACAGGGAATAATTTATAATAAGGATATAATTGTAGTCCAAGACTACTGTGAATTGATTTAAATGTCAAATGGAAGAATTTATATTTGATCCTAGAGCCAACAGAAAATCACTCAAGATTATTGTGCAAAGAAGCAATATAATCAGACTTGAACTTTAAGAAAATCACTTTGGCTGCTGTTTTGAAAATGGATTAGAGAAGGGAATGATATGAAGCAGAGAGTCCTATTTAGAGATTATTGTGTTATTTCAAGTGAGTAGAGCTGAGGTGCTAATCTAGGGTGCTGATTGTGTGAATAGAAATGAAGGGAGAGATGAAAATGTATCATAGATGAAGAAATAACAAGATCTGGTGAGTTATTAGATATGTGTGTTAACTGAGAATAAGGAGTCAAGGTTGATATTGAGGTTACACACCTATATGATAGAAACAAGGTCTCACCATCCAAGAAACATGAAAATCCATAAATGGATTTAGTCATTTTTATTTGGAGAGGAGAAACTAATGAGATTTGCAAAGTATATTATAACTCATCTGCCTCTGTTGATTCTATCCAAGTCAGTTTCCAATAACAACAACAAAAAGTACAGGGCCCCTTTCCACTAGGCAATACCTGAGAGGCCCAAACTATTCTTAAGATGTGTCCTACTGCCAATGGATCTAGTGGTGGTGGAAAGTAGAATTTTTTATTCTGGGAGAGATAGTAATCCCCAATGGCATTTTCCTAGTTGTTGGTGCCTGAGCCCTTTCAGATTGTAACTCTCCAGGGTTCCAGGGTCAAAAGACAAGGGGTTAGGAGTTTGCACAATGATAGGAGAAGATAAATTTACAGTTTTGGAGACAAGCCCTGACTTTGTAACCACAGAAAAAGTCAGACAGGCAGATAGACAGACAGACAGACACACATACACACACGGCTGCGCACACACACAGGCACACCCACATACACGCACAAGCACACACATATTCTTATCACTTGTTATGGGACTCTAAAGATCTTCCCTGCCCTAGGCTCTTCAAATAGGATTAAGTGACTCTGAGAACCTTTCCTGATTTGAAAATATACTCTGCCCTCTAATAGGCTAAATATGGTCACATGAAGTCTGTGGCAGGAGGCTTGTTCTTCAGGAATGCCTTATTACTTTGTGATTGGTTAGTGGGTCAAGAGGGCTGTGACATTTTCTGAGTGAGGAAAAGGCTACATATACCCTGATGTGAGTTTCTGCTTCAGGGCTCACTTTGGAAAGAGTTGTGTGATTTGACCAGATTGGACTCTGGGCAGCCATTGAGCCCCCTGACTTTGAAAACCCAGATGTTGGTGTTTCCCTCTCTAGTAACTAACTAGGTAAAGATGTAATGGTCAGATGGCTGGAAGCCTGTCTGCTGATCTGTTTCTTTGTCTGCTTGTAATTTCTGCTTGTAACTTGTTTTTGTATCCTGTTTGTATTCTCTGAAGTTCAGGGTGTTAACTTTTTCCTCTGAACTAGATAAATGATATGTTTGATTAAAGTAAGATTGTTAACCCGTTTTGAGTTGCTATCCATTAGAAAAACAGATCTAAGAATCTGTGCTAGCAGTCATCCTGGGTATGCTAGGGTGCTTGCTGATACAACAGCTCCACGTCCAATTTCAGCAGCAAGTAGATATGAAAGCAGGAGACCTTCGCCGCTTACCCCAAGATTTTGGGACCCCATTTGTTCTGAGGGGGAATGATGGGGAGCTTGTGTAAAAGCCCTACCCTAAAATATTGTTTTCTGTGTTTATTGTGTGTTATCCTTGTTATATTGTTGTAAAATTCTGTTGACACCAGTTACTCCTAAAACTCCTATTAAACTATGTAATGAAATGCATTGTTAATGTATTTTTGCCAAGTAAGGGACATGAAAGATCTTGGGGCTGAATATAATGGTAATGGGATTTGAAGATCTTCCATCCCCTTGAACTTGCTGACATATCAGGAAAGGGTGGGACAAGAGGAAGCTGAGCCAAGCTAGAGTCAATGTTGTGGTGACTGGAAGCAGCGGCAGCAGCAGTGACTACAGCTGTGGCACAAACTCCTTTTTTTTTTTCCTTGAGCCAGCTAGAATCTCTGCTAAGGACTTCTGCTGAGGACTTCCAGGAATGGAAACTGTGAGGGGCCAGAGCTCCTGGGAGCAAGCTGCCTGTATGCTGAGCAGTTGCAGCGAGTGAGGAGAGGAGGATCTTTACCTGACGTAGCATGTGCTGTTTTGAAGGCTTGAGAATGTGGGTGTTTACTGCATTAACTACATGTGCCAACTTCATAACTACTGTGATGGCTTTGACTTTCTGGTTTGGTCACTCAATTTTCCAGTATTTGATAAATGTTCTACCTATATTGGTCATGTATAGAGAGTGTTACATTTTGTGATTAATAACCATATCTGCATTTTTATAGTTATTGTAGGCATTATGAATACTGCATTGCTGATACATCACTCCATGGAGCTCCCTAAGATAACAGAAATATCAGTGAAGATAATAACCTAGATTAGTATAGTGAGTTTCCTAAACCAGAAAGTGTTTCTAGCAAAAAAAATCACAGGTGTAGTCCTTCTCCTTTTCATTTTATAAAAGTAATATTTTATAAAAATGATATTCATGTATGCATGCTTCTCTTCTTATACTAAAATATTAAAAGTAGCATATTTTGTAGTTGCAACAAACTGAAAGTAGATGTCCTTCTCCTGGGGAATGACTAATCAAACTGTGTCAAGGGAATATAATGAATTGTTGTTGAACTTTAAGAAATATTGACTATAAGAATTTAGAAAATCATCAGAACATTTATAGGAACTGATAAAGCATCAAATAAGCAGAATCAGGAAAAGTATTTGAAAAAACATTAAAAAAGCAAAAAAAAAAGCCAAAATAACACTGAATACTGTGTGATCATAATAACTAAGTTTGCGATAGGAATATGTGTTCCCATTCCTTTTTTTTTTTTTTGGAAAGTGAAGACTATGGTTGAGCAATATTGCACATACTGTCAATCTCACTATGATGGTTAGATATTTAATCGTTGTTTAAAGGCATGACATTTATGGCATCATAGTATAATGAATGGAAATCTGACCTTGAAGGCAAGAAGATTTTGATTTAAATACGGTCTCTGACTTATCCTGGATGTGAAACCCTCAGTAAGTTTCTTAATTTCTCAGTACTTGAAACTGTGTGAGGCTACAAATTTCAGAGAATGTTCCTACCTGTATGGACAGAGGAAATTTCCTAACAAGAGTCTGTTATATCAATAAAGCATAGGATCAATCCCTATTCCTTTACTGGCAAGGAAGAGTCCTCAATAGGGAGGAGATTTAGAAGGGATTTATTCAAGAAATTAACAACTTTAATGCAAACAAAAATATTATTTAAGAAGGTAATAAAAAATTTCTATGATAATATATTGAACCCTAGAATCAAGGTTAATCCAATAGTGTTTCCTATATATGTAGTTTTCTTACATATTTCTTACTTAATTTCTGAAACCAGCCAGATGTACAAGTACTCTGCTGCCCTAGCTTTGGGAAAATTATACACACAGCCAAGATTTAATGAAATCTTACAGTTAAAAAACTCAAAAGCTAGTTTTTAAAAATTAAGTAAACAGACAGTATTTAAAAAAAACTTCTTATACTGGTGAGATATTTAGTTTTTGTATTCATGTTTTTTTTAAAGAAAAGTATTATAAACTTCATATCCCCAGCAACAGTGACTTCCTAACACAATCTATCTATCTATCTATCTATCTATCTATCTATCTATCTATCTATCTATCTATCTACCTACCTACCTACCTATCTATCTATCTATCTATCTATCTATCTATCTATCATCTATCTATCTATCTATTTTTCTCTATCTGTCTGTGTGTCCATCTTAATAGGAAAAACTAGAAATCACAATGTTCATCCCAAAATTTCCAGGAACTTCAGCTTATATGAAAGCGGGACTGTGATTAAGAATAGCCACAAGCCTCTGATATAAATTCTACACTGGACTGCCGGAAAATAGAGGACTTTGAGAGCAAAACTCAAAGTGTAATTTACTCCCAGAGTGCTGCTGACATTACAGACTAAAAGAAAGCATGGCTGAAGCAGGTTTGATTAATGGCTGCAGACCCTCAAGTGTGAAGACAACCTTGTATTATAGGGATGGGTGAACACAGGGAAAAAGTCCATTACTAACATCAGGAAAAAGTCAGAATTGACCACAACCTCCACTATTTCTATGGATGTTTCCTGAGCCTTTTTTTCAGTTTTGTTTTGTTTTGCTCCATTTTAGAGCAAAGTGTACAAACTTCACCAACACTACAATTTCTCCTTTCATTGTGAATTCCATTTTCTTGCTACTTTATGCTCCTGATTGGATCTCTGATCTTTAGAACCTTATCCTTTGTTCAGAATTTCTGTCCTCTGTCTATGTTCCATGTTATTTGATGAACCAACTTTTATGTAGCTATCACATGTGCTCTTGCTCTCCATTTTTGTCCTTCATGTTTCCTATTTAGTTATCCCCATTTACATTCAGAATTTCTGTTAATATGATGTTTAAATGCTGAAATCCTGAGATTAAGGTCATTGAAATTCTCTTGCAGAAAGGAAAGTAGAAATTTTTTCCATCTTATAATTCAGCAGAAAACGCATGTTCAAATTCTCTAGTAAAATCATTTTCACGTAGTTTCATATAGTTACAACTGAATAGGCAAGTTGTACAAATTTTCTAGGCCACAGGTATTTTTAGAATAGTAGATAAAGAACTGGCATTGAAACTAGGAAAGTCTGGGTTCAAGACTTGTATACACATAACTGACTATACAATCCCCTATGCAAATCACTTTACCATTGGACAATTCTCTAAAATTATTAGTTGCACAGAATGTACCAATTTGTATTCATAGAAGACATTTACTCTTTCATGGAGTTCCCTGTACTGAAACAACAGGTTCAGTTCCTGTCTCGTATCCTTTCTGATTACAGTGTTTCTACCACAGGGAAATTTCTGGGGGTTAATATGGCTGGAAATGTAGAATTTACAATGTACATAAATGTATGTAATTGTTTATTTATGACAATAATTGTTTGGCATCAAGAATGCTTCCTTCAACTTTAAGGCAATATAGTTAACTATGGAATTCTTAGATTCTTCCCATCCTATTCCCCCCCCCCAAAAAAAGAGGAAATAAAGGTGGGGGAGAGACTTCTGAGAAACAAAGATAAGCAATATTTGCAATTAAGTTTGTCTTTATATACCTTGCAATTTAGATCATTCTCATATTTGTTTATTTTTGAAAGTCCAGATAGATAAATCATGGGAAAACTATATATTCTTATATAACAGATTTTTTTAGTGTGTACAGTCTTGAACAAGTGGATGAAATAAGTGGATCTTTTAAAATAAAAAAGGATGTATATTTATCTTCTGTAGACCCCCCCCAAAATCTTTTTCTTAAAATAGTATGAGAAAGATGATATGTGCTTTACCTAATCCCCACATTATTCTGATTTCTCCAATATATTTTGGAACCCTTGCATTCCACATAACAGGTGGCATGAATGTTTGTTATGGTAATACCTATTAAAACTTTGTTTCTAATTCTTTGTGTATCACTATTCTCTTCTGCCCACTGTGGAAAACAGTTGCCTTTGTTGTCACAGTTTCTACCTTCAAGAAATTTATATTTTTATGGAAGAATACAACACAATAAAGGAAAATTGAAAAAGGGTTTGTGTGTAGAAGTATAGCCATGTGTTTTGGAGATGACTGAAAAGAAACATGGAAGGTTGTGTTTAGAAAAGATAAGACAAATGGCCACCTAATAGTGTCCTCGATTGTAGGAGGTGAAGTCTAAAGTTGCAGGGGTGGGAGTGAAGGAGATAGGGATGGTGACTGGAGTGAAGGTAATATTGTCTATAGGTGACTTCTCAAGTCTTGAATCCAAAAATATAATCTTTCTATAACTTATGGTATCATGAATTATGGAATTGCTGGAAAATTCTTTTCTTTCCATATACAATGATTTAGTCAGTTAGTCAACATCTATTTTTCTTAGCAGAAATGATGCACATGTCTCAAATGGATTCACTTTGGGATCCATTCTTGGATTTCTGCCATTTCATACATTATATAAAGAGATAAACCATGTCTAGTTAAATCCAGTAATATACAGCTGTATTTAGCCTTTACTATTCTGTCAAGGAAGTGAAATACGCTTTTTTCCAAAAATATTTAACATTTTATTGACTCCTAAATATGTGCAACATATGTTCTGAGAATGCTTGTTAAACATCTTCTTTGATTTGGATGATGTTATTACTTTTAAATATTAGCATAAGGCAGCATGGCACAGTAGATAGTGACCTATATTGTCTGGAAGTCAGAAAGAAATGTAACTAAGTATCATTTCTGACATCCTGATTATGGCACTAGGAAGATCATTTAACTTCAGTACTCTAGGCTGCTCTCATGACAATGTTACAGGTAAATTTCCAATTTTTATTGGTAGAAGGAGCTTCCTTACCTGCTTGCTGCCTAAACTAGAGTTATCAAATACATGGACCAGCTATAGATCACAACACTGACTCCTGAATGTTTCCAGAGGCAGACTGAAATATAATTGGCCAATATTTAAATAAATGCCTATAAAAGTGTGTATACATGTAAATATATGTGTATATGTATATGTATGTATATGTACATGTGTATACACAATTTATTGTTCAATTATTTCAGTCATGCTTAAGTCTTTATGACCCCTTTTGGGATTCCCTTGGAAAAAATACTGGATTGATTTATCATTAACTTCTCCAGCTCATTTTATAGATGAAAAACTGAGGCAAACAGGATTAAGAGACTTGCTCAGGATCACACAGCTACTAAGTATCTGAAACCAGATTTGAATTCAGGAAGATGAATCTCCCTGTATATATAGATGTACTCTAGTCCCTGTGCCACCTGACTGCCCCTACACACATATGCACACACATACACACGAAGATACATTTACAAATATACTATTATAAATAATATTACATACTGAAACTGTTAATATACAGTCCATGTGATCTTTTACTACAGATCAGTGGTCCTCATTTCTACTTGAGTTTAAAACTATTGGCCTATACCAATGAAATCACAGAATGGTCCCTATTTTTACCCCCTAATTCTTACCATCCAATTTTATTTTTTTATTTATTCCAGGGATAAATTGTTATCCTATTATTATTATTTTAATGTTCTATGGACTATTTCACAGAAAAATAAAGTGATTGTTTTTTTAATTAAATAGAAATATTAGTGTATAAAAACAATCTATGCAGGTTTGCTGAAAGAATACTCATTTCAATTCCAGAGACAGACAGGACAATGAATATAATATATCCTTCATCTTTTTCCCTCATGATTGTGATTCCTTATTCTAGACCATTATGTTTTGGAAGTTTGTTTTTTCCCCCTACCAAACTTATAAACTGTGCATAGTTAGCTAGGTCACATAAAATAATCGGTATTATTTTTACCAATCAATGTTTTGTCCAGGTAATTAAGGGCAAAAGCAATATATGATAATTTTGCCATTCTAGAATTGTCTACTGGTTGAATTCTCTGGAGTATTTTAAATACTATATGTGGAAAATGGGACTTTGTTTTCTATCAATCCATGAAAGATAGGTAGCTCCTGGTATGTTTATTCTAGTGACCAAGCTATTGTTTTGCTAAGTATTTAGTAAATGTAAAAATTTGTAAACCATGTTTTGATGTATTAAATAGATTATTAAATTTCTTTGCTTTATATGTATATGTTTACACACATGTATACATCTATCTACATTTACACCACTATATGTATACAAATGTTGTTGAAGATGTAGACGAAGGTATAGAGACAGAGACAAACATAAATATAGGTAGATAACCAATGATCTAGTCCACATATGCCATCATAAATCTTTCCATTCTAGAAACACATAAGAAAAACTTAGGTATTTGTCTAAGATGACTCATTTTGTTGACATAATTTTGTCTGAAAATATACAGCTGCCACCCATGGAGCACTTTGTTCCAATATTAGATATTAATTATTCCATTTGCTCTATTAAGAAATATATTATATTTTAAAAATCCAATGTGGTACACCCATCATCAGCTATTGCTGTTGAACACTGAAATATTTGATTGTTCCAAATATATTAATATTGTTTATTTTTGTAATTGTTTACAATGTCCTCTGAGAAGATTTATCAATCCTTTTCCTCCTTCTTGACCTAAAAGTCTTAATATTTCCGCAGGAGCCTTAGGGTAATGGGCACTTTATTTCACGTATAAATGTATAGGTATTTCTTGGAGGATATCATGCAAATCTATTGCAATCCATTTCACTACTCAAAATGCATAACCTTGCAGAGGTGTTAATTACCTTTAACATGTTTTTCTATTCAGTTTTAATTTCAGTATACTAAGTTTTTTTTAATATATTTATAACATTCTTCTCCTTGGCATATTTATACTTGATTATCTTTCATGGAGAATACTATAGGAATCACTTGCAAATATTTAGTGTGACTTTTTCATTCAAATTTGAAGCTATAGTTACTATCTTACCTTGGATTAAGTAGAGAACTTTACACTTATCAAGTTCAAGTGATATTTATAAAAATTACAAAATTTAGTCAGATTTCATGAGCTTAAAAAGATTTTTAATGTGTTTTTCAGTAGAGTAAAATAGTCTGATGTCATCCTTGTACATCAGATGACTTCTAAGATGATTTGGTTCGATTTCATTTGTAAACTATGTCTGTTTCTATTAGGGATATTAATAGATTTTAGGATAGCCAGAAACATAATGGGCTTAAAATATTTCCTTAAAAGAGGAAGCAATGCCAAGATGGCTTAGTAAAAGCAAAGACATGTTCTGACTCTCCTCCAAACCTCTCTAAATATCTGTAAAAAATTACCCTAAAAAATTCCTATTTTTTCAATTTATTTATTTATTTTTAGTTTTCAACATTCATTTCCAAAAAAATTTGATTAAAAAAATTTTCTCCATCCTTTCCCTACCCCCACCTAAAAACAGAAAGCTTACTCTATCCTACCTAGCCTACCCTATCCCTATCCCCAATCTGTTCTCTCTTATACCCTGCCTTAACCCCTGCTAACTTTCTAGTAGGGCAAGAAGGATTACTATATCCCCGTGCCTGTATATCTTATTCCCCAGTTGCATGTTAAAAGCAATTATTTTGAACATTTGTTTTTAAACACTTGAGTTCTAGATTTTTCCCTTCTTCCCTCCTCACCCACCACCACTGGGAAGATAAGCAAATCAATATAGGTTGTACAAGTGTAGTTACACAAAATGTTTCCATAGTAGTTATATTGTGGAAGACTAAGTATAATTCTCTCCATCCTATCCCAACCCCCCACTTATTCTATTTTCTCCTTTGACCCCTTTTAAAAAGTGTTTGCTTCTAAGTACCTTCTCACCCAATCTGCCCTCCTTTCTGTCCTTCTTATTCCCTTCCCCTCTGCTTTCCTGTAGGGTAAGTTACCAGATTAGGTGTGCATGTTATTCCCTCATGTTCCTGCATTATAACAGCTTTCTCTTGCCTCTTTTATATGAGATAATTTACCCTAATCTATCTCTCCCTTTCTCCTTTTCCCAATGTATTTGTCTCTCATCTCTTAATTTTATTTTTGTGGATATCATCCCTCCATATTCAACTCATCCTGTGCCTTCTATGTATACATGTACATACATCTGTGCGCACTGACTTATATATTTATATACACATATACCTTCCTATGCATACATATGTATGTATGCAAATACATACATGTATGTATACACACATACACACATACAAACATGCATACATATACACACACAGATACATATATATTCCCTTCACTTATCCTCATGCTGAGAAAAGTCTTATGAGTTACAAATATCTTTTTTCCATGTACAAATGTAAATAGTTCTACTTTAACAAATTCCTGATGATTTTTTCTTCCTGTTTACCTCTCATGCTTCTCTTGATTCTTCTATTTGAACGTCAAATTTTCCATTCACCTCTGTTTTTTTTTTTTATCAAGAGAGCTGGAAAATCTTCTATTTCATTAAATGACTATATTTCCCCTTGAAGCAATATACTCAGTTTTGTGGGTAGGTGAGTCTTGGTTTTGATCTTAACTCCCCCTTTTCTTTTCTTTTTTGGAGGGTGGAAGGTAGGGCAATTTGGGTTAAATGATTTGCCCAAGGTCACATGGCAAGTTTGTGTGTGTGTGTGTGTGTATGTGTTAAGTGTCTGAAGCAGGATTTTAAGTCAGGTCATCCTGCGTCCAGGGCTGGTGCTTGAATCACTGCACCACCTAGATGCCCTCTAGCTCCTTTGATCTCTGGAACATGATATTCCAAGCCCTTTGATCCCATATCATAGAAGGAGCTAGGTTTTGTTTATCTTGATTGTGTGTCCACAATACTCAAATTGTTTCTTCCTGCTTGTAGTATTTTCTATTTGATCTGTGAATTCTGGAATTTAGCTGTAATATTCTTTTTTTAAATTTTGTTTATTTACTTTTAGTTTACAAGATTCAGTTACATAATCTCTTGGGTTTCAAAATGTCTTCCCTTCCTCTCATCCCCCAACCCCCCACCCATGATTGCATGCAATCATGTATTGGATCTGCAAATATTTTCAAATTGGATATTACTCTGGTTGTATAAAAGGGTTGTAACCAATGGAGTGAACAACGGGAAAAAAGAAAGAGAACCAAACATGAAAAAAGAACAAGAGCACGTATTGCTTCAGTCTCCATTTAAACTCTGTTCTTTCTAGATCTTTCTCTGAATGTAGACATCTCCTTCCATCTTGAGACTTGTAGAGTTGTCTTATAATTATACATTGTTGAGAAGAGTCCAGTTTATCAAAGCTGGTTGTCACACATACGATGTGTCTGTGATTGTGTACAAATTTTTCCTGGTTCTGCTCTTCTCACTTAGCATCTGTTTATATAAGTCTCTCCAGGTAATTATGAAGTCCATCTCCTCCCCATTTCTTTTTTTTAATTTCTTTTTTATTTATTTTCTTATTTACATTATTCATTTTCATTACATTTTTGAATTACAAATTTTCTCCCCTTCTTGCCACTGCCCCAACCCTAAAACAGCATTCCCACTGTAAAGCACCTCCCCTGCTCTGCTCTCTTATTTTCTGGTAGGGCAGGGAAGGTCTCCCTATCTCAGGCCCCCGTATATCTTAATTCCTAGTTGTAGGTATTGCAGAACTTTAAATTCTAGATTCTTTCGATGCCTCCCTTGTCACCCACCCCCACTGGAAGGACACTCAGTTCAATACAGGCTGTGGATGTGTGATTATATAGGACATCTTCATAGTGGACATATTGTGACAGTGATGGTCTGTCTCTCCTTCCTATCCCTCTCCCCCACCTTGTTCTGTTTTCTACCCTGTCCCTGTCCATTTACGGAAGTGTGTTCTTCCAGCATCCAT
>JAQQSW010000088.1:56898-75710 GCA_028646575.1 Pseudocheirus occidentalis
TGAACTGAGTCCAGGTCCTCCTGACTCCAGGGCCAGTGCTCTATTCACTGTGCCACCTAGCTGACCCAATGGGTAGGATGTTTTAACAAATAAAAAGTCAACATTTTAATGTGAATTACCAAACCTGTTCCAATTCAATAGGTCACCAAGAGTAGGTTTTGATAGGGATGATAGACTAAAGAAAATTCCATAGGCACTGTTGATGTAGTGCTTTATTTTTCTTTCATTCTTTCATTTTTGAAAAGGATCATGACATTAATAAGGTGATATCATGACTTGAAAATAAATTGGCTTTAAGTGAAATAGCATCATGAAAAATCACTACTCTCCTCTTGAGTCCTCTGGGTCCAGTGGCAAGATATGGATCAGGATGACTGGAGATGGCCCAGGTGAAATGGGGCACCTTGGACTTTCCCAGGTCTTTCCCAGTTCTCAGTTGGTCTGAGACAATGCTCACTCAGTGACTGAGGCTAGGTAAGACATGAAGCAAAGAGGAGTCTTTTATCTAGTTAAAAAAAATCAAAACAGAATTAGGATTACTGGCCAAGCAAAAACAATTGCTATTCACATTCATTCTGATTTATCAGAACCTAAACATGATCAAGTTAAGCTTGAACCTATTGTTGCTCAATCAGTGAAATCAGTGGAATAAGTGAAAGTAAGAGGAATTTATGTTTAAGGCATAATCAGAGAGAGAGAGATTAATCTGCTGGGGGAGCTAGGTGGTACAGTGAATAGAGCACTGGCCCTGGAGTCAGAAGGACCTGAATTCAAATCTGGTCTCAGACACTTAACACTTACTAGCTGTGTAACCTTGGACCAGTCATTAACCTCAAATGCCCTTTCCAAAAAGCCAAAAAAAATTATATTCCTTTGTGCGGAGCTCCCACAGGCAAGGTTATGATTCCCTAGATGGACAGAGGTACAGGAGGGAGAGAGCAAAGGGAAAGAGTGAGATGAAAGAGGGAGGGGAAAGGACAGGAGGAAAGGAAAAAGGAATGATAGAGAAAGGAAGGAAGGAAGGAAGGAAGGAAGGAAGGAAGGAAGGAAGGAAGGAAGGAAGGAAGGAAGGAAGTAAAGCTACATTGCACAACTGGAACTGGCCAGTTGGGTGCCCAAAGAGGCAACTACTACTACTCACATATTGTTTGTCTTTTGTTCTACAAGAGGACCATGACATCAGGAAGGTAAAGTCACGACTTACAAGTGAACTGGATTTAAGTGAGGCAGAGTTGTGCAAAGTCACCCGCCTCATTCTCTTCTATTCAATTTGGAAGGTTATTGTGAGGATGAAGTTACACAATATTTTAAAGAAAGCATGAGCACAGCACCTGGCAAATAGTAGATGAGCACAAATCTCTTCAATTCTTTTCCCATCATCTATGTCTGCATTTTAGGAAATGAGATTAAGGACAAATTTGGTATCACAGGGACAACTAGGAGATGTGCGCTATAAATTTATGCTTATTATAAAGAAGAATATTCCAAATTCCAGACCCATGCCAAAGAGGAAGTGGTTGCAAGGAAGACCTACCTGAGGTGTTTTCAGAGATTTGACAGGGAAAATTCATGCCCAGGTAGAGTTTAGATTAAATGACCTCTGAAATTCTTCCATACCAATTTGATCTTTGACATTAACTTACTGAGAATTGGTAAGAAACAGCTTCAGAAGCAACAAAAGAAACTTTCATGTTCCTATCATAAAGTGCAAATACCTTTTATATGAAAAACAGACAAGAGGACCCTGCCTCTTGGACACAGGAGAGAAATTTTTTTTCCATCTCTAATAATTGATAAATGCTTCAAAGCCTGCATACCAGGGAATGAAGATCTTCACTTTGATTGAAGACTCAGAGTTACCAGGGAAGTAGTCCTTGCCTAGGGAGAGCAGGTTCTGTGTACTCCCAGAATGACCTCCTTGTACTATTCCTTCTGAGGATGATCCAAGAGACCTCACTCCTCCTTGGTGAAGTTCCCAGTAACATCCCTGAATGTCACCAACTCTTGAGATAGGGATCTCAGTTTTCAGAGCCATGGATATAGATGTGTCCTGGGTGCCCATTGGATAAAATCCTCATCAAGCAGGAACCAGTATTAGGACTTTTGAGAAACTGGAAGGATATGGGAAAGGTCTTTGTCATAATAGAATAAGATAGTGATTGGAAGGTGCTGCAGATAAATGATTTTATAGCTTTACAAAGATTTTCTTTTAATTTCTAAATTAATAGGAACTTGCCAGAAATTTAATTCATGTAAATATGATTCATGAATATTAACTTCCTGGACTCTCTGGGAGTTCTCATGATTTTGTTCTTTGAAGCAGAAATGTAATTAGGGTCTGGGGTAGGGGGGGCATAAAAATCCAAGCCTAAAAAGACAGAGGATACCAGTGCCTTTAGAAACATCCTGAATGATCCTGCTTTTGTAGCAGTTTCTAAGAAATAAGCAAGGAAATGAATCATTTGAAGAAATAAAATGCTATGATTTTTTTGTCTCTCCCTAGTTTCAAGAAAATGACACGTTCTGGTTTCATGTGAATAGTAGGAAGAAAGGCGATTTTGACTTTGCAGATAGGTGAAAAATGGTAGAAACTGCAAAGAAAAGATAGTATACTATTTGAACTACTTATAGTGACCTTTTCCAGTGTGGATTAAGCTACTGGTCTGTAGACCAGCAGTACCAGAATCACTGCACTACAATGAAAGTGGTTCTCTGAGAGTCAGGTACATGTTTTCCAAAGTCCACCAATGTCTATATGAGATGAAGGAATGGCATTTGTAAGCAAAATCAATTTTGAAATTTTCCTTTATGCTTTCTAGGGGATTTATATCCATCCCCCACATATATGCCACCATTTATTCTCTCATATTACCTTTCCCACAGAAGAAAGCGAGATGAAAGGGAGTCCAGTAATGTTGCTTCTTCTTTCCCAGAACAATGTCCCACTCTTTGCAGCTGTAGACTGTACATGAACTTAAAACTGACAGCCCAATAAATTACCCTATTCTAAATGTCTTCTCAATATGCATGTGACAGTGTGTTAGATTCCAAATTACTATTCAAATTTGTGCCAATTCTGTTTACTTGAATGAGAGCAGTAAAACTGGGAATGTATGGAAGACAAACCTGGAAGGAAAATGAGTTTCATAACATAATTTGTATTTACCAGAGCAAATTTTCTGTTGACTGAAGGCATATATTTAACTGAAGTTACAGTGAATTAGAAGAAAAAGAAAATATTACAGGCAAAATACTTCATAAGTATTATCTTACAGTAAACCCGACACTACCAGGGGACAAGAAGCAGACTATTTTGCTTTCCTTATTAAACCATGGATTATCACCATTTTGAAATTTACGGATTTTAAATTAATTATTTTTCTTGTCTAGAGAGTGATGGGTAAGTTGCTGGAATGTAGAAAGTCACATGCCTGGGAGAGCAATGAGCTGAACAAAAGCCATGTCTTCATACATGGAGGAGGAAGTGGGGCTTTTGGACCAGTCATTCAGTCAACAAACATTTATTTTGTGCCTACTGTGTGCCAGGAATGGTGCAAAGCATTGTGGAAACAAAAAGAGGAAAGAAGCATAACCAAGGGAGAGCAGTGTCTCAAAAATCTAGAGAGAAAAGAGAATAAGGACAAGAGAGAGTGATCAGCAGTGATGAAGATTTCAGAGAAGTTGAAAAGAATGAAGATAAAGAAAAGGTCACTGGATTTTCTATTAAGAAATCATAGGCAACTTTGTAGAGTATAGTTTTTGTGGAAGGATGAAGTCATAAACCTTATTCTCATGGATTAAGAAGTGAGAGAACAGAGGAGACCCCTATTTTAAACTACATATTCAAGGGGTTTAGCCACATAGGGAAGAAAGTGTGCAGAATGACAGTTGGGACTGGCATATTTGCAGGCAGAAATGAAGAAGCCAATAGAAAGGGAGAGATAGAAAATAAATGGCAACATGGAAAACACAGAGGGTACAATCTGTTGGAGTGTCCAGGATGGGATGGGAAAATTTGTGCAGATAAAGGGGTTAAACTCATTAAAGAGTAAATATGCCTCTTCATGTCAGTTAGGAAGAAGGAGGAGATAGTAGCAGAAGACATATGAGTGAAAGAAGTAAGTGCAGAGAAGGGGTAGCTCATAGTGAATTACCTCAATTTTAGGTCACATGCTTAATAACTCAGTCTGCCTTACTCACAAGAGCCACCTCCTGATATTACTTTAACTCAGACAAAAATTGTAAGTGAAAATGGTGGTTAATTGTGATATTAGCATGGTACATAATATGGTTTTGTTGTTGTTTGTTTGTTGTAAGTCCTGAGTTAAGGATATCTATATACTCTAGGGATTAGTATTTTTTGAGGCATCAGCTAGTAATGTCCACAGTACTGACAATAAGAAGTACAAATTAAATATTTGAATAGAAAACTATGCCAAATGCATTTTAAATTTTGGAGTAGACAAAAATGAGGTTAATATGTAACTTATTTGAAAATAGCTTTACATTAAAGCAAAGAACAAAAAAAAATTAAAACTTTGACAACAACTGGGCAGAACCCCCTAAATTGGGGACACAGTACCCTCCACTCTGGAAACAGAGTTCTACCATGGCAAATAGCTCAAAAGACAAGCAACTGACTAGCAAGATAAGCAAAAAAAGGAAGTGTAATCAGATTATAAAATCCTTTGGGAGTGACAGAGGATCCAAACATAGAAACAAAAGACAACTAAGTCAAATCACTTGCAACAAAACCCTCCAAGAAAAATATAAATTGATCACAGGCCATTGTGGAACTCAAAAAAGATTTTAAAAATCAAGAAAAAGCCTTTGACAAAATACAACACCCATTTCTATTAAAAACACTAGAAAGTATAGAAATAAATGGAGTTTTCCTTAGAATAATAGGTAGCTTCTATTTAAAGCCATCAGCAAGTATTATATGCAATGGGGGCAAACTAGAAGTATTTACAATAAGATCAGGGGTGAAACAAGGATGTCCACTATCACCCCTCTTATTCAATCTGGTACTAAAAATGTTAGCAGTAGCAGTTAGAGAAGGAAAAGAAATCAAAGGAATCAAATTAGGCAAAGAAGAGACTAAGCTATCACTCTTTGCAAATGACATGATAACATACTTGGAGAATGCAAGGGAATCAAGTAAATAACTTCTTGCGACAATAAATAAATTTAGCAAATTTGCAGTATATAAAATAAACGCACATAAATCCTCAGCATTCCTATATATTTCCAATGAAGTCCAACAGTAAGAGATAGGAAGAGAAACTCCATTCAAAGTTACTGTACACATTATAAATTATTTGGGAATCTACCTGCCAAAGCAAACCCAGGACCTTTATGAACAGAACTACAAAACATTTTTCACACAAATAAAATCAGATCTCACTGACTGAAAAAAAAAACATAAATTGCTCATGGCTGGGTACAGCTACTATAATAAAATTGACAATTTTACCTAAATTAGATCATATATGTAGTGCCATACCAATCAATCTACCAAAAATTACTTAATAGAACTAGAAAACATAGTGACAAAATTCATTTGGAAGAACAAAAAGTACAGAATGTCAAGGCAATTAATGAAAAGAAATGTTAGGGAAGGTGGCCTAGCCATGCCAGATTGTAATCACTATTTTAAAACAGCAGTCCACAAAACTGCCTGGTACTGGCTAAGGAATAGAATAGTGGACCAATAAAATAGATTGAGTAAAAAAGACTCAGTGGTCAATGACTATAGAAATATACTGTTTAATATGCCCCAAAACCCCAGTTTCTGGGTTAAGAAGTCAATATTTTGAGGGCAAAGCAAAGTTTCACAGCTCCCACACAGCCATCCTAAATACCCATAAAAAATACAACCCTAAACAAATTTTAGGGCTCCCAGACTCACAAAAATACAGAAAACACATCGCTCACTGGAAGCACCTTGGCAAGAGGGGCTTGTCATGACAGGCTTAGGGCTGATAAGAGCCAAGCCTGAAACTGAAACCACAGCCAGGCCCCAGGTTGGTCAGGAGGAGGCAAGTCGTCTGCCTGAGAGAAGATCTGAAGCATCTGGAGCAATCTCCATATCTATCAAGCCAGGAAAAGTAAGGATTAGAGAAACATCAGAGAAAGTTAAGTTTCGAGCTAAATTGGGTGGAGGAAAAGCAGTTTGGATGATTTGTCTCCAGGGAAAGGAAGCAGTGGGAGGGGGCTGTGGCAACTGGAATGCTTGAAAGCAGGAACTGCCTTCACTGCACTTCTTCAGAGATCCTGGCCTGTGGATCCTCCAGGGGGGTGCTGAGATGATTGACCAGGGCCAAGGTCTCTTGCATTGAGCAGCCTGGATCTGGATTGTAGTCTTGAGTGGTGGTCCTGGGGTGCACTTTCAGCAAGCCAAAGTTGGTGTGGGCTACAGCACCCCACTAATAGTTCTTGCAGGTGTGAAAACCACAGCAGTTTGGAACAGATCTTTCCCCCGTGGAAGCAGAGTTCCACAGAGCAAAAAAAAAACCCAACAAATTAAGTGACTGGCCAACATGATGAAAAGGAAGCAAAATAAGAACAGCAACAAAACTCTAGAATCCTTTTTGGTGGACAAAAAGATCAAAGCATGGAGCAGGAAGAAGACAATACAATCAGAATAACCACACCAAATGCTTCCAAGACACTTGAAGATTGCCTACAAGCTATAGATCAACTGAAAAAGGGCTTTGAAAAACAAATAAGAGAAGGGGAGGAAAAATTGGGAAGAGAAATAAGAATGATGCAAAAAATCATGAAAAGAGAGTCAACAACCAGATGGAAGAAAACAACACTTTAAAAAAAATAATAAAAAATTATTGGACCACCTTGAAAGCCATGATCAAAAAAACAGCCTAGACATCATCTTTCTAGAAATTCTCAAGGAAAATTGCTCTGATATTCTAGAACCAATTGCCAAAATAGAAATTTAAAGAATTCACCAAATGCCTCTTGAAAAAGATTCCAAAGTGAAAACTTCTAAATATATCATAACCAAATTCCAGAGTTCCAAGGTCAAGGAGAAAATACTGCAACCAATCAGGAAGAAACAATTTCACTATTGTGGAGGTAAAATCAGCATAACACAAGATGTAGCAGTTTCTACATTAAGGGATCAAAGGACTTGGAATATTATATTTCAGTGGTCAAAGACCTAGGATGGAAACCAAGAATCACTTACCCAGAAAAACAGAGTATAATGCTTCAAGGGAAAATATGAACATTCAATGAAATATAAGACTTTCAAAAATTCTTAATGAAAATACCAGAACTGAACCAAAAATTTGACTTTCAAATGCAAGAAGGAAGAGAAGGATGAGGAAGTAAACAGGAAAAGAAAATCATAAGGAACTTATTAATGTTGAACTATTTATATTTTTACATAGAAAAACAATAATTGTAACTCAAGAAAATTTTCTCATTATAAGGTATGTATGTATACATACATACATATGTATGTATAGGAGGGTATGTGTACATGTGTATGTACATGTACACATATACAGAGGGCACAGGATGAGTTTAATGTGAAGGGATGACATGTAAAAAATAAAATTAAGAGCTGAGAGAGGAATATATTGGGAGGAGAAAGGGAGAGATGGAATAGGATAGATTATCTCACATAAAAGAGGAAAGAGAAAACTGTTGCAATGGAGGGGAAGATCAGAAAGCCAAAAGGGAATGAGTCAACCTTACTCTAATTGGATTTGACTTAAGAAGGGAATAACATATATACTCACTTAGGTATTTTACCCTACAGTAAAATAGCGGGGAAGGGGATAAAACTGGGAGTGACATAAGGGAAGACTGATTGGGGGAGTGGACAGTTAGAAGCAAACATTTTTGAAATGGGTCAGGGTCAAAGGAGAAAATAGAAAAAATGGGTGAGTGGGATAAGATGTAGGGAAATATAGCTTGTCTTTCACAATATAACTACTATGGAAGCCACTTTTTTAAGTACACATGTACAACCTATATTGAATTGCTTGCCTTTTGAGTGAGGGTGGGTGAGGAGGGGAGAAGGGAAAGGATCCAGAAATCAAAGTTAAAAAAAACAAATGTTAAAATCATTTTTTACATGCAACCAGGAAATAAGATATACAGGCAATTGGGTATAGCAATAGATCCTGCCCTACAAGAAAATAAAGGTAGAAATGGTGGAGGACATAAAAGAGAACAGGTTGGGACTATTTAGTACAGGCTATTTAGTAGATTTGCCTTCTTGGGATGAGGGGTAGGGGAGATATGGGGGAGAAAATCTGTAACTTAAAATCTTGTGGAAATGAATGCTTAAAACTAAAAGTAAACTAAAATATTAAAAGTACTGGCAAATAAAAACAAATGTGAAATTATTTCTTTTGAATTTCTTTCACAAAGTTTTTAGGAGATTAGAAAAGCATATTTGGGTAAAAAAAAGAAGAGGAAACTGGAAATGTGAGACAAGCATGCTGAAAAGAAAATGAAGTCACGTGGAACAGATTACATTCTGGTGAGAAATAGCAAAAACAAAATAAAACAAAACCCAAAGCAAAACAACAAAGCAGAGAAACTCCACAGACAAATGAAAACATTTAGAAGAGAAGACACAGGAAATTAAGAAGTACTAAAAGCAGTCTGAGACCATTTAATAGAGAGACAGATTGTTAGGCACACCACTACTCATGAGTTTCCCTTAAGATATGTATGCCTTATTATAGGGAGCCATTTCTAAGCTCTCTTACTTATCCTGACTTTCTTTTGTTAATTATTTCTTATTTATCCTGTATATGGTTTGCTTTGTGTTTATTTTTGTTGCTGTCTCCTCCATCAGACTGTGAATTCCATGAGGGCAGGGACTATGTTTTGCACATTTTTTTATCTCCAGCACACAGCACTGGGCCTAGCACATCAAATAGGAGGCACTTAATAAACACTTATTTATTGATTGACTAATTACTATTGCATGAGAACACTGAATCATCAACACTAAATGGTCTTAAATCTCTGTATTTAATAAAACAAGGAAAATGCAGTTTTTAAAGAATTTTAACAAAAGAACAAAATATATCATTAAAATATCTCTTTAAAATGACTTACAAATTACTTTTTTACTTCTTTATTGAGAAAGCATGTATAATGGAAAGTGTGCTTATTTTGAAATTACTAGACCTGAGAATGAATCTCGACCATCATTTCATGCAGATGTTCAATTGTTCAGTCAATTTTTAGTCATGTTCAACTCTTTATAACCCTTTTTGCTTTGTTTTGATTTCTGGCAAAAATATTGGCGTGGTTTGCCATTTCCTTGTCAAATTCATTTTGCCAACGAGGAAACTGAGGTAAACAGGCTTAAGAGATTTGCCCAGGATCACAGCTAATAAGTGCTGAAAGCCACATTAGAGCTAAGGACTGCTTGACTGCAGGCCCCATGCTGCATTTACTTCTAAGGTTCATATTCCAGCTATATCTATAGCCCTGTTTTGTTCCAATTTTTTTTATTTTCAGTAATCATCTTTTTTATCCCATTTTCTTAAGCTTTAAACTTTATATAAAATATGTGAAGTACCGGTATTTACTTGAAATTGTTTTTTTTCCTTTAGAAGCTAATTAAAAACATACAATTATAATATGCCATTTATAGTACACTATATTAATCAGTAAGGCAAACAAGACAACAATGTAATTAACATAATATATTGAGCCTTAGAGCTAAATTTAAATGATATAAAATGACTTAGAAAAACATGATGTGAAAAATAAGAGATGATCAATAGCAGAGTGCAAATTACTTGACTTAAGACATAACTTTAATGGAATTTGATTTTGTGACAGCATGAGTTTGTGTTTCTATTAAAAATAGCTTTGCTCAAAATGTCTTACTTTGCCCAGATGAAACTGAATAATGCTGCTTTTTCTTCCCCCTTTAGTTAATTCTCTTCCAGTGGAGTACATGTCTTCTGCATATAAGATCCAAAGAAGCAAGTTGTGAAAGGTCACTTTCTTCTCTACATTTTTCTAGGGCCATTACACCATCCTGCCTCATATGAACTTTTTGTGTCTTACCTCTAGGATGAAACCAAGAATCCTGAAACTATTGGGATTCTCACAATTCATTTTACCCTTTTCAGATACTTTCCTCTGCTACCCAGTGACCTTGTTGATCTGACTTGGATGCTTATACCACTTAAATAAGCAGGGACTTACCAGCTATGATTCTGCAGGTAAACTGGAATACTAGCAAAGCTTATCATATGCCCTGCCACCTGTAACACCAAGCATGAGCAGCTTCCCAAAAGAATGCTACCGTGAACAGCTCTTGAGGTTGGGATTACACAGTATAGAAAACACTCCATTTATTCCATTACAAATCAAGTCAAACATTTGCAACAAATCACAATATTAACAACATTGCATCTTATCACAGAAAATCACAATATTGTGGTCACAACAGGTTAACATTTAAAATGGCCACATAGTTTTCACTAAAGCAGCCACAGTATTAAGAACAAAGAACAAAATAATTATCTGGTTTCCCTAAGGAGGTTTGCCTCCTCACTCAGTCATTTAGTCATCTCACAATACAATAATCAGTCTTCCACACATGGAGTAATCATAGATTGACTTAATTAGTTACTTATCTAGAAATCAGTCACTAAATATAATCATAAAATTACACAAACTGTCCACTCCCTTGATGTCTAGTAAACTTCAGTTTCATCAGGCATCCAAGGGGAGGCCTTTTCTTCATATTGACTCAGAGTGATCTCTCAGATTCCCTAGATCCCCTTCCATGGTCCCATCTCCTACCTGAATCCACCAAACAGTCACCTGGATTCATAAGCAGACAGCTCCCAGGTTCTCATCCAGTCCTCAGAGGTAGACAGCTCACATGTCCTTGTCCAGTCCTCCAGTCCATTCTTGGTACACACTGAAGTTCACCGGGTTCAGCACATCTCAAAACCTTCACCACTTCTGTCGCCAGGAACTCAAGGATCAACCAATCTATAAAGTCTTATCCTGGTCATGCTTCTTTAGTCCTCCAGCAGTTCAAATGGCCCTAGGACCCTAGAGGAATCTCAGCCTCCAAGACAGCCTTCACCAGATTCTGGTCTCATAGAAAACTCCAACTCATTTCTCAGTCCAGCAGGCAGCTTCCCAAAGCTGTGAAAATGCTGCTCCCTTACCAGGAGCCACCAGGAGGGAAATCTTGACTCTGTTTCTCTCTCCCTGCAACTCTTTTTACACACACACACACACACACACAAACACACACACACATTAGCTTCCTGTCTCAGGCAACCCTCTCCTGTTATGTCAGCAACAGGAGATGGAGTTCACACCCTCTGTTTCTTCCACAGAAGTACTTAGCCCTTAATTACTAAGGGCTAAGTATCTGATTAATTATGGTACACCAGTGTACCCAAAGGATGATTGATCATTGCCATTTGCCCCAATTAAGTGCCTTTACAACTGCTCATCTTTCCATTTTTCCTCAAAGACTTAAAAGATAGCTTGGAGAGCATTAAATATATTTCTTCCACTTTTCTATAAACAATTTGCTCAAGAACAAAAACCTAGTTAGTATTAAAATTTTTATCAGAAACTCTATAATCATGTTACCCCCATGAACTTACTTTGGATGGAGAAAACATGAAATGAAATGGAAATCAAGCTAGAATCAGTGAAAAGGGAAACTGCTGACTGACTTTTGTCTATTTGAATGAATGGATAAATGAATGAATGAAAAAATTGTAAGTACTTACTTTATGCCAAGCACTGTCCTTAGCAGTGAGGATACTATTGGAAAAACAATACCATCCCTGTTATTGAGAAACTCATAATATACATTGGGAGGAACCATATAGGAGATTTGGCTGTGGCAGAGAGAGGAACTCTGACATTTCCTTCATAATTTTTAAAATTTTCATTTCCAAATTCTCTCCCTCCCTCGAACCCTAACTTATTTTTTATTTTAATTTTTTTAAATTTTAAAATTTTTATAAATTAAATTGGTTTGTTTGTTGACTTTTAGTCAACAACATTCAGTTCCACAGTCCCTTAAGTTTCAAAATTTCTCCCCTTCCCTGTGGTTCTCCCCCCTCCCTCCATCATGGCGGCACGCACTTGAATATAGGATCTCCAATATCTTCACATTAATCATTAGTCAGGTTGTCAAGAAGGATTATAACTCATGGAATAATCAGTGAGAAAGAGGAAACAAAACAAAACAAGGAAAAGAAACACAGCAAGTAGTTTGTTTCAATCAGCATTCAGTACCTGCATCTCAATTTGGGATCTCTTTCAGGAGGTGTCCAATGGATTCTCTCAATTTCTATTTTACCCTCTGGTTCTAGGAACTCAGGGCAGTTTTCCTTGATGACCTCTTGGAAGACATTGTCCAGGTTCACCTTTTCATCATGATTTTCTAATAGGCCAATTCTTGAATCTTTTTTCCAGGTCAGTTTTTTTTCATTCAGATATTTTATCCTGCTTTTCTAATTTTTCATTCTTGTTGTGTTGTTTCACTCATTCTTGGTGCCTCATAGGGTCATGCGCTTCAATTTGATTGATTCTAATTTTTAGCAAATTACTTTCCTTGGTTAGTTTTTGAGATTCTTTTTCCATATGTTCAGATTTCATTTTTGGTTCACATATATTTTCTTTTTAAGGAGCTGTTTTGTTTTATTGTAATATGTTTTCTAATTTCACAATTTTGATTTTAAAAGAATTATTGATTTTATCTTCTACCATTCTAATTTGTTTTTCAAAATTCTTTTTGAGCTCATCTAAGAATGCTTTCTGGGCTTAAGACCAATTAATGGGTGTGGAGTCAATACTCTCTCCTGAATTTGGTTCCTCTCACAATAATAGGATTCTAGAGTCTTTGTCTTTGCAGTCTGTTTTTTTATCCATTTTGAGGCAGAGGCTTAGCCACATCCTTCTTCTTGGTTTCCCAAGCCTTTATTTTTTAAAATTTTGCTCTGGGGTATTAATTACTGTATTTTCGGGGTCAGAGAGGGGGGTTGGAGCAGCCAGAGTTTTCTCTGCCATCCTGGTCCCCTGCTCTGTCAAATCTCAGCCTTTCACATAATGATTACCCCCCCCCATTTTTTGAAAAAAAAATACTCAGAAGAACCAAGATGGCACAATAAAGGGAGAGATTTGCTTGAATTCTCCCACACATCCCTCCAATTCCCTTTAAAAATTACTCTAAACAAATTCTAGAGCAGCACAACCCTCAAAAATATGGAGTGAAAAAAAATATCCAGCCCAAGACAACTCAGAAGGGCAGTAGGAAAGGTTTATTTCAACAGAGTGAAAGAGGAGTAAAATCTAGTGCAGGCCATACCAGCACAGACCAGGCAACAGCAAAACCAGAACAGGCCACAGAGTGACTGAAACACTGACAGCAGTGGCATTTTCCAGACCTCTCAATACACAGATGCCAAAGACAACTTAGAAGATCAGCATTAAAGTCTATCTCACCTGGAAGAGATTGAAGCATAGTACAGTGCAGGCTGTACCAAGATAGACCCAGGGCAAGCAAACCAGCAGTAGGCATTGGGAGACATTGAATAAGAAGCAGCAGCAACAACTGATTCTGGAGCTCTCAAACCACAAAGAGTAAGGGGGTTGAACAACTGGTCAGAGGAAGGAGAAAGAAAGTGATATTTTGCTAGCACTGAGGCAGGACCCTGCTTGCTTTGCCCACACTCAAATCTATGTAGCAATCCTGAGGGGCAGACCCTGGGTGAAGAGCATCATTAGAATAACAGAGTTTGTGTCAACAGTTGGCGGGGGGGGAACTCTCCTCACAGTTCCACGGTAGAAAAGAGTACATGTGGTGGCTCACAGGCTAGACCATCATCCAGGAGAGTAGTAAACACTTCTCCTTACATCATACCACCTTAGAAGAACAAAAAATTTAGAGGTCCTGAGAAGCATGACTGAAAACAGCTGCACAAAACCCTGTGAAGGTTGGGAAAGTGAGCCCTCCATCCTGGAAGCAGTGTCCTATAGTAACAATGGGTAAAAGTTCTAGTGATAGGCTGGGAAAATGAGCAAACAAAGGAAGAAAAAATATCTTGCTATATAAAGGTAATTTGGTGAGAAGTAAGATCAAGCATACACTCTGAAGAAGACAAAAAAATCCAAGCCCCTATATCAAAAGCCTGGAAGAAAAATATGAAGTGGTATCACTCAGCCCATGCAAGAACTCAAAAACAATGTTGAAAACCAAATAAGAGATCATGAAAAAATGGGAAGAGAAATGAAAATGATGCAAGACAATTATGACCCAACAGCCTGCTAAAGGAGACATGTAAAAATTATTGAAGAAAATAGCAACTAAAAACAGATTAGGCCCAATGGCAAAAGAAGTCCAAAAAGTCCACGAAGAGAAAAATTCCTTAAAATCAGAATTGGTTCATTGGAAAAGGGAGCCCAAAAGCTCACTTAAAAAAAAATTAACACCTTAAAAATTCAAATGGAGCAAAGGGAAGGTAATGATTTCGTGAGGAATCAAGAAACAATAAAATAAAATGAAAAGAAGGAAAAAAAATAGAAGGAAATTTAAAATGTCTCTTTGGGAAAACAATTGACCTGGAAAAGACATCCAATAATTTTAAATGCTTGGACCACATTAAAGCCATATTCAAAATAAGATTCTGGACCTCATCTTTCAAGAAATTATCAAGAACCGTCCTGATGTTCTATAACTAGAGAATAAAATATAAATTGAAAGAATGCACCACTCCTGATTGAGATACCAAAATGAAAACTTTCAGGAATATTATAGCCAAATTCCAGAGCTCCCAATACAAGAAGAAAATATTGCAAGCAACTAGAAAGAAACAAGTCAAGAACTGTAAAACCATAGTGAGTGGTTTCTACATTAAAGGATCAGAGGGCTTGAAATATAATAGTCTGAAGGGAAAAGGGAAAACCAAGAATCACCTACTCAGCAAAATTGAATATAAGCATTCAATGAGACAGAGGTCTTTCAAGCATTCTTGATGAAATGACCAGAGCTGAATAGAAAAAAATTCAAATACAAGACTGAAGAGAATCATAAAAAGGTAAACAGGAAAGGGAAATCATAAAGGATTTAATAAGGTTTAACTGTTCACATTTCTACATGGGAAGATGATATTTGTAACTCATTATTAGGGTAGTTAGAAGGAGTATATATAGACAGCGCACAGGTGTGAATAGAATATGAAGAAATGATACCTAAAAAATAAAATTAAAGTGTGAGACAAGAATGTACTGGAAGAGGAAGAAAAGGATAAATCATCTCACATGAAAATACAAGAAAAAGATTTAACAGTGGAGGGGAAGAAGAAGGATGTGATGGAGAGTTAGTTACCCTTACTTTCATCAGAAGTGGCTCAAAAAGGAAATAAGATATGCATGCAATTGGGTATATACATCTATCTTACCCTCCTTCTCTTATCACCTTTCCCTCTTACTTTCCTGAATGGTAAGTCATAAAAGAGGGTGCATGTGACATAGTTAGAAGCAAAATACTTTTGAGAAGCAACAGGGTGAAAGAGGAGAAAGAGAATAGAATCAAAGTGGGGGAGGAATAGCATGTAGGGAGAAAAGGCATTAGCACTTGTGGAAAAAAAAACTGAAAGAAGTTTCTCTCATAAAGGATGCAGTTCTCAAACATAAGAGAACTGAGTGAAACTTATAAAAAATAAGAGCCATTCCCCATTTGATAAATGCTCAAAAGATATATTTTCATATAAAGTCATCAAAGCTATGTATAGCCATACAGGGGAAAAAATTATCTAACTCATATTGTTTGGAGAAATGCAAGCAAAAAAAAATCCAAGATACTACCTCCTACTTATCAAATAGACTAATAGGACAGAAAAGGTAAGTTTGAAATGTTGTATGGGATGTGGATAAAATGTGGCATTAATGCATTGTTGGTGGAGTTGTGAACTAATTAACAACTAATGGAGTTGTTATTAAACCATTCTGAAGAACGTTTTGGAACCATGCCAAAAGGACTATAAAGTCATTCATGACCTTTGATCTAGCAATACCACTACTATGTCCATATCCCAAAAATGATTAAAAAAGGTAAATAACTTATATGTACAAAAATATTTATAGCAGCTCTTTTCTGGGGGCAAAGAGTTGGAAATTGAAGGGATGTCCATCAATTGGGGACTGGCTGAACAAGTTGTTGCATATGATTTTGATGGAATACTACTGTACTACAAAAAATATTGATCAAAATGCTCTCAGAAAAATCTCCAAAAAGTTTCATGGAGTTGTGCAAAGTGAAATGTGCTGTGTAAAAAAATAATGGCAACATAGTATGAGGATCAGTGTGAATGAATTAACTGTTCTCAGCAATAGAAAACTCCAAGACAACTATGAAGGAATGGTATCCTACCCCAGAGAAAGAACTGATGATGTCCAAATGGAGATTAAAGCATTCTTTTAAAAACTTTCTTTATTTTTCTTTTTTTTGTCCATATTTTCTTTCACAACAAAATTCTTATGACTGTTTTGAATGACTGTTTTGCATGTATAATGTATGTCATATTGCTTGACTTCTCTATGAGGGGATAGGGAGAGGAAGGGAAAAAGATAATTTGGAGCTAAAAGTATTAAAAATGAAGTTTAAAAACTGTTTTATATTTAACTTGGGGAAAAATAAAATATTAAGTGAGTGTTTTAAAAAGAGAGAAATGACACCTGCCCATGAGGAGCTTACATTTTAAAGGAGGAAGATAAAACATAAAATTCAGCCGAAAAAAGAAGGGAGAAAACAAGTGTTACTGGAAAGGGGGCATGGTAGAGGAAATTCAGAGTGCAACCTAGAGAAAGGGAGGTTCTGGGATGAGGTAACCAGATAAAGAGAAAATGTACAAGAGTGGAGGGTAGTTTTTAAACATGAATTCCAGGACTGGAATAAGTCTTCAGGATGAAGAAGTAGGTCTGGGTTGAGGAAATTCAGTGTGTATATAAAACAACTGAACTGGAAAACATACAAAAGAGAGATAATTTAAGAATAACTGATCTACCAGTGCAGTTGAGAGATTCTTGGGCCTGGACTGAGGAAGACCTTAGTTTAAATGTGACCTCAGAAATTAATTACCTGTGTGATTGGTCAAGTCAGTTTTCTTCTCCCTCAGTTTCATCATCTATAAAAAGGTAATATTATTAATACCTACCTCCTAGGTTTGTTGTAAGGATAAAATGAGATAACATTTGTAATGTGCTTAGCACAGTGCCACATATATCATAAGTGCTATATAATTGAAACTGATATGACAATTATTACCCAAAATTTATGACTAAAAAGAGCCTAGAAATCATATTTCAAGAAATTCAAAAGAAAATTGCCCAAATATCTTAGAAAAAGAGTTCCAAATTAAACACGGAAAGAATTAACTAATCACTTACTAAAAAAAAAGGAAAAAGCTTCCAGAAAGATTATAACCAGTATCCAGATTTTCTGGTCAAAAAAAAAAACAACCACTATAAACATGTAGAAACAAAGAATTCAAGTACTAAGGAACTATAGTCTGGCTCACATAAAATTTGTCAGCCTTGGTGTATTAAAGAGTGGATGCTTAGATACAGTATTTGGGAAGGCAAGACATAGGCCTGTGGTTCTCCACCTTCCTAATGCTGGGATCCTTTAATAGTCAATCATATATACGCATGTCTGCATGTGGGTAGATCCACCTGAAGACAGGTAGAGGAGGTTCCTAAGACCATTGGAAAATATGTTTTCCAATGGTCTTAGGTGACCCCTGTGACACCTGTGAAAGGGTCATTTGACCCCAAAGGGATCATGAGTGAGTCTTCTCATTCCTTATGGGAGTGAGAAGAATAGATCTTTAATGGAAGTTAGGACTTCCATTTCTTTCCCTTTTTCTGTAACATTTTTCTTACTTATTTTGAAATAAATGATCATCACAAACTTTTTTATAGACAAAGGAGAACAAGAGAATTGTGTAAGAAATTATGAACTTTAATTATCACATATTTATGAATTGTGTCCCCTAACATATATGTGCATATATATAGTCAAAATAGTCCAGTGGATGTTTAGGCTTTAAAAAATTTAGAAGTATAAAAGCGGTAGTATTTTGCAAATTTATAAACTCAAAAATATTGGAATGTTATTAAAATAATTATGGCATTGATATATTTCTTGTTAAAATTAAACCTAATCATAAGGTGTTGTACTTACTTTAGTTGATTTTTTATTTGATTTTAGTTGATTTTTAAGTTCTTTACAGAAACATTAATCATCTATTAACTAAAAACACAAAGGATTGCATTTGTAATCCTAGCCTTAAGATGATCCAAAAAGTGAGGTGGAGCCAAGATGACAGCTTAGAAGCAGCAAAGCTCTGCAGCTCCCATGCAACCACCCTAAAAACCCATTAAATGGGCCTCTAAACAAATTTTCGAGCTCCAAAACTTTCCAAAATACAGAAAACACATCTGTTGCTACAGGCAGCTCAGCAGGTGGGGATCTTCACAGCAGTCTGGGAGCCGTGGGCAGCCCATCTTGAATCCCTGCCCAGCCAGGCCCCAGGGCAGTTGGGCAAAGTGAGTCTGTAGGAAAGCAGATCAGTTGCATTGGAGGCACAGTTACCACCTTTATCAAGCCAGAAGAAAAAAAAGGCTAACAGAAAGGTCAGTGGATTTTCCTAAATTTGGGGGAAAAGAGTGGTCTGGACAAACTGCTCTCAGGGCAAGGAAGGAGTGGGAGGCAGCTGTGGCAGCAGGAAGGGCTGAAAGCAGCAGCATCCTCCACTGGGCTGCTT
>JAQQSW010000088.1:76210-111441 GCA_028646575.1 Pseudocheirus occidentalis
AAAGCTAGAGAGATGTTGGAGGAGGGCATAAAAGGGAACAGATTGTGGGAGGGGTCTTACAGTGGGATCAATGTTCTGGGCTGGAGGGTAGGGACAAAAAGGGGAGAAAATTTGTAACTCAAAACCTTGTGGAAATGAATGATATAACCAAGAAAATAAATTAAAATTAAAAAAAAAAAGAAAAAAAAACAAAAGAAAAAAAAAACTATATGTGCCTTCATGCTAGGCTAAAAATTTAGTTCAAAAACACCTGATGTAATTGTTGTTTTTCTGCTGGTGTTTCTGCTGATGACTTTTTTCCCCCATCTGTTGATCTCCAACCAAATTCTTTCCACAATTTTTTTCTCTTTTATACTCCAACATTCTATCACATGAGTGTTTCTTTTTGACGGTGAAAATATTTCTGAAAATCTCAATTTTACTTCTTCTTTTAAAATAAGTTATGCTGTTTGAAGGCCAAATTCCAATATTACGGGCTGTTCCACAGTGTCAAGGATATCTCTGAAATCAAAGGATCCTTCCTTTGTCAGTATCTCCAGTTTGTTTTGTTTGTTGTTTCTTTTTGTGTGATGTCATTCAAGGTTCTAGGTCTTATTTTTGGCTCCTTGAATTTTTTTTTCTCTTTCTAAAGTCGCTATACCTCATAGATTAAAGCTCATCATAAACTTTGAAGAGAGTTGGAAGGATAGAAATTATCTTGTTTAATATTTCTAGTTTATAAACCAAGACATTGGGTACCAGAAAGTCTGACTTAAATAATTTCACCGACAATATTGGCAAACTCTTCAGTAAATAATTGAAATAAAATTCACACTCATCTTTGGACTTCAAGCACAGCACTTTTTCTAGTACATGATGATTTCTCTCCTGTTTCCATCATTTTTCTACATGATGACTTCTCTCTGAAATCTACTTTAGTGCCTTTTTTCAATGATTCATGTGATTATATCAGGCTATGTCTTGCAGAATTATAACCCAGATTTGTTGATTCATAAATGAGGCTTATTTCCTTAAATGAATGATATTATATTATTATCTAGTTTACACAATTGATTAAAATAAACACTAGCCTAAAACTTCATACTCATTTTGAAATTTGCTGGAATAAAATTATGTGCAAATATTACTGAAAATATAGAATCAAATACTAAAAAAATAGAATAACTTAATAGGAAGGCAGTCAGAGTCTAATATCTGTGCAAGATATTCCCTAGTTTTGCTCTAGAGTTTCATGTTCTTAGATGTCAAAATCCTGAATGGAATCATTATTGGAAATGAACTCTCCATGCTTCCCTAAGTGATGTCTCTATTATAGCAGTCACAGTCTCAGATTTATTTCATACACTGCTATTATAATAGCAGCCAACAAAATAACAATAAATGTATGAGAGAATAATCATCCCTGTGAGAAATTCATTTGGCTTACTGTTGCCTTAAGTAATGAAAGTTATCTGGCATGTCAGTTTCCTAGCCTCACTCTAGTCCATCTCCATTTCTAATTAATAAGTGGTAAACTTCCTTATTAACTCTGATTTAAATTTCATTTCAGTAATGCTTGTAGTTGTCTCATTATTCATTCCCATGTGACAAGCTGAAGCTAAAGGACTAGTAAAGCAGGACTCTCAAACTTTGATCTTCCCATTTTTTCTTATAAATGGATTTTCCCAAGCTTTTATATTCATATATAATGACATGCTTCCAAAACTCCTAAAATTCCTCTTCATTTTTAAAGACCATTCTATAATATTGTTTCAAGGAGAGTTAGAATACCTTCAGAGCATGCAATCTGTAGCACAGACACTCACATATTTATCAGAGTCCTTTTAAACTGTATCAATTGCTATTTGAATTTTTAATGAACATATATAAGTGGCCCTTTCTCTTTTGTAACTATTCTAATAGAAGTAATTTTGTTCATTGATGAACAAGAATTCCTGCCACATGTGATTTTAGTGAGCCAAAGCTGGTGGGGGCTGTAGCAGCCTCCTAATAGCACCAGAAGTGGCAAAAATCCCAGCGATTTGAGACAGAGCTTTCCCTTCTGGAAGCAGACTTCCACAGAGCTAAAAACTCAAGTAATTAATTGGAAACATTAGCAGACAAAAGAAGCAAAGTAAGAACAGTAATCCAACTTTAGAATCCTTTTTTGGGGACAAAAAGGATCAAAGCATCGAAAGGGAGGAAGACAACACAGACGGAAGTCCAACACCAAAAGCTTCCAAAAAATGTAGGCTGTTTAAAAGTCATAGAGCAGCTTAGGAAGGATTTTGAAAACCAAATAAGAGGGGGCGTGGCTCAGTGCAGGCTGATGCTTGGGTGCCCAGACCTGGCGAAATGCAGTGGTAGCTGCTGCTGAGGTGGGAAGCTTGGGTGTGGCAGGCCCTGGGGCCGGGTCCAGGGAGGCCCCGGGGCAGCGGGGCTGGGCTCCCCCCCCCACCCAGGCTGCACTCCAGAAACTGGTGCTGTGGTGGAAGAAGGTGCTCAGGGCCGAGGAGACAGAGCTGTAGGAGCTCGCCCTGGCGGCCGGCGGAGCCATTGACCCCAACGTGTTCAAGATCTTGGTGGATCTACTGAAGCTGACCATGGCACCACTGGCTGTCTTCCAGATTCTCAAGTCCATGTGTGCAGGGCAGCGGCTAGCCATGGACCCTGCTGGGCCCCAGAGCATGGGATCTGCTCTGCTGCCATCCACCTTGCCCCACGCAAGAGGGAGAAACAAAAGCAGTGCTGGGGGAGCGTGGTGGCGGAGAAGGATCCAGCCAGTGGATGCCCAGGCAGCCCAGTGCCAGCCAGCTGCCCAAGGGGGGCAGTGCTGGCAAAAGCCTGACTTGGAACAAGAGCTGAGGGGGCACTAGGGCGCCATCTTTCATCCAGCACTCCTACTGAAGAATAGGAATTTAGCATAAACAGTCATAGATCTGTCATTTAATAAACAGACTGGGAGACAACGGGTAATATCCTGGGCAACAGCAGAAATGTCCTCTTGGCTTATGTCTCCTTCCATTGATACTAAACCATGTTCTGAAAAAAAAAAAGAAAACCAACTAAGAGAAGTGTAGGAAAAACTGGGAGGAGAAATGAGAATGATGCAAGAAAATCATGAAAAGAGAGTCAACAATGTGACTGAAGACAGTAACACCGTAAAAATAGATTAACTCAAATGGCAAAAGAGGCCCAAAAAGCCAATGTGGAGAAGAATGCCTTAAAAAGGCAAATTTACCAGATGGACAAAAAGAATCTCAAAATCTTTCTGAAGAAAATAATTTTATCAGAATTAGAGTGGACCAAATGGAAGCAAATGACTTTATGAGAAATCAAAATGCTATTAAACAGATTCAAACAAAGGCAAAATAGAAGGCAGTGTGAAACATATCCTTGAAAAAACCACTGACCTGGAAAATAGATCCAGGAGAGACAATTTAAACATTATTGGGCTTCCTGGAAACCGTGATCCGAAAATGAAGGTAAAAATCATCCTTCAAGTTATTCTCAAGGAAAATTTCCCTGATATTTTAGAACCAAAGTGAAAAATAGAACTTTAAAGAATTCATTGAACACCTCTTTTGTTTTTTGGGTTTTTTTGCTTTTTTTTTTTGGAGGGCAGTTGGGGTTAAGTGACTTGCCCAAGGTCACATGGCTAGGTTTTTTTTTGTGTATGTGTTAAGTGTCTGAGGCTGGGTTTGAACTCAGGTACTCCTGACTCCAGGGCCAGTGCTCTACACACTGCATCACCTAGCTGCCCCTCATTGAACACCTCTTGAAAAAGATCCCCAAAAGAAAACCCCTAGGAATGTTATAGCCAGGTTCCAGAGTCCGTAGCTCAAGGAGAAAAAATTACAATGGGCCAATAAGAAACAATTTGAATACTGTGGAAACACAATTAGGATAATCCAGGATCTAGTAGTTTCTACATTAAGTGATTGAAGGACCTGGAATATGAAATTTCAGAGATCGAGAGACGTAGGATTAAAACCAAGAATCACATACCCAACAAAATTGAGTATAATTTTCCTGGAGAAAATATAGTCACTCAGTGAGGTGGAGAAGTTACAAGCATTCTTCCTGAGAAAAAAAAACAGAACTGAAAAGAAAATTTGACACTCAAATACAAGAAACATGAGAAGGCAAACATGGAAAAGAAACCATAAGGAACTTATCAAACTTGAGCTATTTACATGCCAACATGAAAAAACTATAATTGAAACTTTTCTCAGTATGAGAATAGGTGAAGGGCACACAAATCTATATATACATATACATACACATATGTTTATATAGGATAGTATATGTGCATATGTGTGTGTATGAATACATATCTGAGTATGTGTATATATGTGTCATAGGGGGTACAGGATCAATTGAATAGGAAGGGAAAATACTTTAAAAGGTGAAATTTTGAGGTGGGAGCAGATTTGAATGATAGGAGACAGGGAGAGACAGAATGGGGTTAATTATCTCACATAGAAAAGGTGAAGGATAACTGTTACCAGGGAAGGGGAGAACAAGAAGGCAAAGGGAAAGGGGTCAACATTGCTCTCATTGAATTTGGCTTAGGGAATTAAAGAAATAGACTCTAAAGTTGGTATCTTGACACACAGGAGAACAGAGGGGATGGGGATGAGAGGTGGGATGATTGAGAGGTGAGCAGATTGAGGGGAGGGCTCCTGGAAGCACACACTTTTGTAATGGGACAGGGACAGGGTAGAAAAGAAAACAGGGTGGGGCAGGATAGGATGGAGGGACTTATAATCAGTCTTTCACAATATGTCCATTTTGGAGATGTTCTGCATAACTACACATGTACAGCCTGTATTTATTTGCTTCTTTCCAGTGGGGATGGGTGATGAGTGAGGAAGGAAAAGAATCTAGAGTTTAAATTTGTATAAACACATGTTAAAATATATATATATATATATATATATATATATATATATATATATAATTATTATTATTATTATTAACTACATGCAACTGGACATTAAGATATACAGGCATTGGGTTAGTGAGATCCATCTTGCCCTTCCAGAAAGTCAGAGGGGTGATGGTAGAGGACATAGGGAAGAGCAGATTGGGTAAGGCATTATACAGTGGGATGGCTGTTTTGGGGTGGTAGCTGGGAGAAAGACAGGGAGAAAAATTGTAACTCAAAATTTCATGGAAATGAATGATTTAAACAAGAAAACAAATAAATGAATTAAAAAAATCTCCTCCCCCCCCAAAGAATGAATTCCCACCCCAGACAGGAAAGGTATTGGTTTGCCATTTTAATCCAAGGAAGCTGCTGACAGTAATCATATCATTTCAACTGATCAAAGTCCGTTCCCTGACTACTTATACATGAGAATAATTGTAAATATAATGAAAGTACAAAGCCATCTAGTCCAACACTTTCATGTTATATTTGAGGAAATGTGGTCCAGAGAAATCAGGTAACTTATTAAATGTCCAAAAAATAATAAATAATAGAGTTATGATTAAAAGTCTCTCCCACTGATTCTACTATGAACGTGAAGAGGTAAAAGCGCATTGAATAAGACAAGGCTACCACTACTGCTATTAAAATATATGCTTAGGCACCTACACACATACATATACATATACATACACACATTTATAGATATATGTGTGTATAGTTAGAGAAATAAATATATGTTTTGGTATGATTACAAAATTGGTTTACTCCCAGTGGGATGTATGAAATAGTAAATGACTAAATGGTAAAATTGTTGTGTTCAGTCATAGAAAAAAATGAAATTAAGATGCTTTTGTTTTGACAGAAGCAGATGACTTAAAGAGTTTGAGCTACCCATAGCTATTAGCCAAAGCTAATATATATTGTAAATGTATGTGCATAAATTTCAATGCACATATAATCATAAATACAAAAATCATATGCATATATGTAAACACATGCATATATTTATATCATAAAACATGCATACATATATAATATACACCTAAATGCATGTGCATCTATCTATATAGACTGAATATATCTGTCTATCTATCTATCCATCTATCCATCCATCCTTCTGTCCATCCATCCATCCATCCATCCATCCATCCATCAGTCATCTCTCTCTCTCTCTCTCTCTCTCTCCGTACATCCATCCATTCCACAATTCATATGGTTCCTAGTAAGATTAAAAATTTTTGGATAAAATATCAAGAGAAGGAAAAATATATGAATATATAAAAAGGGAATGATTAGACCAAAAATTAAACATTATCATAAACAATTTCATGGTTAGTAGGCAACAGCCAAGGCAATGAACATTAGCTGTGGGAGCAGTTCCTGTGACACAGAATGTCAGGAGAGAAATCGTGAGGCTGCAGAATAGAAAGGAATTAAAGCCTTGTTGATAACTAATAATTCCTGCCATGTTGAGCACATACTAGAGAACATTTTATTCATTCCATGAATAATGTGTCATTATTCATTGATGGCATTTTTCTAGATATTTTCATGAACATATAAAAAGCATCCGGTTAAAGGACCTCCATTTCTTTGAACTTGATGGATTTCTCTAATATACATGGGCTGTACTTTTCATGGATTAAATGGGAAAAAAATCAAAGAGGAGTTCTAAGTGTTCAAGAGATTAGGAATCAGTACAATCAACAAGTATTTTTGCCCTATATTTCAAAGCTGTACCTTAAAATATAAGCAAACCTTCTCTTATACCGTTTCATTTGTCCAGTAGGTTATTTGCTCCATTTCAAAGCCTGGATTAAAGAAAGCTGCTAGCAGCCATATAAGATGCCATGCAAAAAATGTACAGATGAAAAAAATGCCAAGATTTAGTGAAAAAACAGAAAAGTAGAGAAATGAAAAAAATGAGCACTAGCTGTATATTAGATGGGCAGAGAGGTCCAAGCTCAAAATTCATTTGAATATTACTGAAAAAAATGAAATGAGGAAGTGGGTACATGAGAGTATTACCACAAAAAGTCTATGCCAAAGGAGAAACAGAAATCTTAAAGCTTAATCACATAGAAAGAGAATAAGACTTGGAAGAGAATGGTTACCAATGTTTGCTTTGCTAAGGCATGACTTTCCTAAAACATCTAAACATAAAATATTTATTAGACCCAAAAGATTGAATTCCAAGAAGTCCCATGAGGTGTTAATCTTGTATTCAAAGGCACTTTTTCCCTACTCTTAAGAGAAATGAACAAGATTCCTTAATCTCCATTATTCACAAACATGATTATTGTTGCTATTAATAGTAACTAAAATGAAAGCAAGTGAAATGTGAACCTTGAACCAAAAGGAAAGTTAATGATGAGAAATTTTGCATGGGTCACTCATTTTCTGGAAAATTATTGGTGTTGAAAGGTAATTTTGCTTGTTCAATTCATTGGTAGTTTAATTTCTTTAGAATTATTAGAAACTCTATAGTGCTTATCAAGAAAATACACTTATTGAATGGACACAAAACACACATTATACCATTTACCACTATATGCTGAAAATTTAAACAATCTGGTTCTGCCTAAAGTGCACAAAAGGATATACAATAGTAAAAATCTAATAGGATTAAAAAAATAAAACCATAGTTAACCTTTTATGTTATCTAGTCCTATCCTCTCACTTTACAAATGAATAGACAAAGCAATGAGGTCGACCTTCTGCATTCCCTTCCAAGCTCTGCTGCTAACCAGTTTCCTGTCCTTGGGAAAATCATCAAGAATGTATAAGTAAAGAGAGATGACTGGGGGAAAAATGATTGAACAGGATACACAGGTGAGAAGGAAATAAGGCGAATGTTTGTGCTATAGCTGAAAGACTTGAATAAAGCCCAAAAGCGATTGATTGTAATTTGCAAACAGCTGTATTCTAAATGTGGAGGATCATTTATATATGAGGTTTCAAATGAGCAAAGGTGAATTTAGGCGTATATATATATATATATATATATATACATATATATATATATATATATATATATATATATACACATGTTTACCTATATTTTAAAAGTGAAAATGTTAAGAGAATTTTTAGCATGAATTTGGTATTGATATGGTTGAGCAGCTTGATAATGAGAGCCCTGGTTTACACTCATATTTAATTTAAAGTCATATGGGATCAAATCCAGGATCTAGTGCAGTAGGCCCTGCAGAGGCCTACTAAGCACCGGGATACTTGTCTCATAATTGAGGGATAGCTACACCATTTTTTTTTAAATCAGGAGATGCACATATTCCTGTCCCTCTGCAGAAATCCATCAGTATGTAAATGAGTCAAACATTTGAAATTTAGATAAGGGGATGGGGGAGTGGAGAAAAAGATTCATTTTTTAAATAATAAATGTATATTTATTTGCCTGTGACTTCAGAGGCAAGTTGATAGGAATCTTTAAAATTTTTAAGCTTACTGTAGTTAAATGATGTAGTAAATAAAGTGCTTTCCTAGGAATCAAGAATGAATTCGAATCCTACCTCAGGTACTTACTGGCTATGTGACCATGTAGTCATTAACTTCCTTAGCTTCAGTTTTCTTATCTGTAAATTCAAGATAATAATTCCCTACCTCACACAGGTATTCTAGGGACCAAATGAGATAAGATTTGTAAAGTAATTTGCAGCCTTCACAGTACCTTTTGTATTTCTGCTATTTTAATTCACCAACTGTGAATTCTAAAATATTATAGTTAAGGATGAATTTTAGACTACATGTGCATTTTTTCATTATAGTGATGTAGAGAAAACAAGAAATAAATATATATTTTAACTATGAGTCAGAAAAAAACAAAAAGCAGTAAGGGAAGAGGACTAATGAGGACAGCAAAAAATAAGTTGAAATGCTTACATTAAAAATATTTAAAATAAAAGATTAGAGTGACAGAAGAAAATGTTCAAAAGAAAAGGTTGAACAAGTGAATAGACAAAAATAAAAATGAATTAATTTTTAAGTGAATTCAAAGAAAATGGAATAGAGTAGCTAATAAAAAGGGAGAATGAAAATGTACTGGAATGGGTTAGCATCAAAAGTAGTATTCTGTTTAGTTGTTTCAGTAATGTTTAGCTGTTCTTGACTCCATTTGGGGTTTCCTTGGAAAACATACTGGAATGCTTTTCCATTTCTTTTTCTAGCTCATTTTCCAAATGAGGAAACAGAGACCAACAAGTTTATATGACTTGTTCAGGGCAACAGAACTACTAAAGGCCTGAGGTCAGGTTTGAAGTCAGGTGTTACTAATTCCAGGTCAACACTATACATTGTCCCTCAAAAGTAGTATACTGACTTAAAGCAAGAGGGGGATTCTACAATTTAAATGTAATCTAAATACAAAAATAATGAATGCAGAAATACATAAATTTAACAGTTATGAAATGTCACCAAAATTACTGTATCTTAATATCTTTCTAACATAGGAAATATAACTGCACAGGTCCCTTCTCACTATACTAATTAGAGCAGGAGCTTTGGCCGGTTCCACTTCTGACCTTGGCCATTTCTCCATTCTTATGGGAGTTGTGGATAACACTCATCATATTGGTGCTTATTTAGTGCAAACACCCAATAGTTTTAGGACAATGCCTCTCAAATCTCTAGATCTTAAGTGATCCACCAACCTCAGTTTAGCTGGTTGCAGAGATTCTAGGCTTTCATTACAGTACTTGGCTCAATGAGTTTTAATTAAGTGCTTATAATGCACCAGCTCTTTTTGCAATGACAAAGAACTGGAAACTGAGAGAATGCCCGTTGCTTGGGGAATACTTGAATAAGTTATGAGTATGAATAAATGCTATTGTGCTATAAGAAATGATGAAGAAGGAGGTTTCAGAAAAAACATTTGAAGCATGTATGAACTGATATAAACTGAAGTGATCGGAAAGATATTTATTGAGCTATAGTAGAATGAGTTGAGCAAAATCAGTGAAAAAACTCAATGGCAGTAATACTGTAAAGACAAGTAACTTTAAAAGAGTGGTTCTCAACCTTCCTAATGCCATGACCCTTTAATACAGTTCCTTATGTTGTGGTGACCCCAAACCATAAAATTATTTTCATTGCTACTTCATAACTGTAATTTTGCTACTGTTATGAATCTATCTGATATGCAGAGTGTATTTTCAGTGTTATAAATTGAACACAACCCGCAGATTGAGAACCACTGCTTTAAAAGAATTAGAAATTCTGATCAACATGATAACCAACCATAATTCCAAAGGACTTATGACAAAACATTTTACCTACCTCCAGGTTGAGAGATGATAGATGCAGAGTGAAAATTGAGGGGTTTTTTGGTATATTACTTGTTTTGTTTTGTTTTAGGACACGGATAATGATGAGCTTACTTTAGTTTGGCTAGACATATTTCTAATGGGTTTTATTTTTCTTTATCTCTTCACTGGGAGAAAGAACAGGTGAGAGGGAGATAATTAAATTAAAGTACAATTGGGCTTAAAATGATTTTAAAAGGAAAAAGAGATTGTGATGGTAGTGGTTGAACTTCCTTAAAGGTTTATATCCTGCTATTTAATGTCTGGTATATTCTTCACAGCATTGGTTTTCCAAATGGTCCCTGTAAGGATTGGGTAAAACAAGAAAGGAGTTAGGCTGCAAAAGGGTATACTGCCCATCTTCTTATTGGTGCCAATTAGTTAGCAATTGTTATTTGTATTGAAGAAGATGACCTCTTTACCATGATGTTTCCTCCCCTAAATTATGGCTAATGCTTCCTGGAGGGACTGGCTGCTATTTGGAGGACCACTGGTATTCTCAAGGCTCTTGGCACTGGTATCTTTCCATCAGTGTATGAAGGCAGATGTGATAGTGGTAATTTGGCTTGTCTGGAACAACTTGACTTCAATCTCTTTTCTTGGATGCACTCCTTCAGTTAGACTGGTTTTCTTGAAAGATGGGAATTAGTTGGAAAAAAGGAAGAAAACCCCCCACAATTTAGAGAGATAAACAGAGAAATTAAATAATTCCCTTCACAAAGTTAGGAGTTACTCCCAGACCATATTCGCTTCTTAGTCATTGAAAAGTATAGAAAGGCCTATGGAGTTGGGAGTCTTCAGAGTTAGTGGATATACCTAAACCATATCCCTAAACCCTGCCCTGCATATGTTTTTTATCTAAAATGTTGGGGTTGAATTTTTTGGGAGGTGTCCACCCAATCTAAATACTACTGTATCTTTACTGAATATCCTTTCAATGTTAGGGCTTATTCCTCCCCTCCCCCCAATAGTATTTTATTTTTTTCATTGATATCTAAAGATAGTTTTCAACACTCAGCTTTATAAGATTTTGAGTAATAATTTTTTTCCTTTTTCCCCTCCCTTACCTGCTTCTTCAAGATAGCAAGCAATCTGATTTGGGGTATTCCTGTACAATCATATTAAACATATTTCCACATTAGTCATGTGAAAGAAGAATCAGAACAAAAGGGAAAAAAGAAAAAAATAACAAAAACGAGAAAATAGTATGCTTCAATTCGCATTCAGGCTCCATTATTCTTTGCCTGGGTATGGGCAGCATTTTCCATCACAAAGTTTTGGAATTATATTAGATCAGTATATTGCTGACAGAGGCTAAGTCTACCTGTGTTGGTCATCACACAATGCTACTGTTAAGGTGCACTATTTTTTCCTGTAAAAATAATTTCTCAGCTTTCTGATTTCTTTCTAATCTTAATTGCATTGACTTGGCTAGTGGTTTTAATTTAGTGTAATCAAAATTATCAAATTTTGATTTCATACTGTTCTCTGTGTCTTGTTTGGTCATAAATTGAAGGCCTACTTTTGTTAAGTGCTCAATGACCAAAAATTGCCTCACACCCCATCTATAACATTAAACCTTCCCTGAGCCAAAACCATGCCAAAGAACAGTTTAGTAAGAAAGATTCTACATTACAAATATAATTAAAGTAATCATATAAAAAGGTAAACAATAAAGGATAACACAATAATATGACTGAAAGCAGAAAAAAACCCTCAAGAAAATGTTGCATTTGTTTCAAAAAAGAACCCTAAAAAGGTTATTTCAGGGTTAATTTAAAACGTGTTATGAAGTATATATCTAAAACCAAGAGCCAGTATTCTTTAAAAATTCTAGTAAAATTTTCAATAAAAAAGGATAGCTTTGCACACTATTATTTAGCCTATTTGTAGACATGTTAGATCTAGTTTTAAGAAAATAACTTGAAGGGCAGAACCAAGATGGTGGAGAAAAGTCAGGATTTTCATGGATTTCTCCCAAACTCCTCCAAATATCCTAAAATAATGCTTCAAAACAAAATCTAGTGTATCAGAACCCACAAAAAGATGGAGTAAGACAATTTTCCCACCCAAGAAAACTTTGAAGGTCTGCAGGAAAGGTCTGTTGCACAAGGATGAGAGAGGAGCACAGTATAGTTCAGGCTAGACCAGAGCAGACAAAGCCCCAGGAAACCAGGAGCAGACATTGGATCAGTGGCAGCAGTGGAAGTTTCCAGACCTCTCATTCCACAGTTTCTAAGGGGATTGAACAGGTGGGGAGGATATTAACAAGTTTCCCTTTGCTGACAACAGGGCAGTATTCTGTTGCATTGACTATACTGGGATCTGATATACAGAAGTGATTCTTAGTCTCAGGGGTAGTAGGAGCAGTAGCATATCATAGCTTATGGCCACAGTGGAGCATGGTCCCTGGTCACAGTTTCAGGACAGAAAAGAGTGCTTTTGTTTTCACACAGAACTGTGTACAGAACAGGAGACATAGAATAGAATACATAGAGACATAGAATAGAATACATACAAAGATAGGAAAAATGGTAAAATAAGAAGACAAATCCTATGAAAAAATGCCCTGAAAAGCAGAAATGTTCAAATTGAAAAGGAGTTTAAAAAACTAACAGAAAAAAATAATCCCTTAAAATTAGAATTGGACAAGTGGAAGCTAACTTCTTTTATGTGACATTAAGAAACAATAAAACAGAATCAAAAGAATCAAAAAATAGGAGAAAATGTGAGATATCACATTGGGAAAACAACTGACTTGGAAAATTCATCCAGAAAAGATAATTTAAGAATTATTAGACTACCCAAAAGCCACAATTCAAAGAAGGGCCTAGACATAATCTTTCAAGAAATCATCAAGAAAAACTGCTCTGATATTCTAGAGCCATAGGGTAAAGTAGAAAGTAAAAGAATCTACTGTTCACTTCCTGAAAGAGATTCCAAAATGAAAACTCCCAGGAATATCATAGTAAAATTCCAGAGCTATATGGTCAAGAAGAAATTATTGCAAGCATCTGAAAAGAAATAACACAAATATTATGGAGTCACAATCAGGAGAGCACAAGATCTCATAGTTTCTACATTAAAAATTCTTAGAATATGATCATCCAAAGGGTAAGCAACAAGAATAACCTACCCAGAAAAACTGGGTATAATCTTCCAAGTGGAAATATACATTTAATGAAATATAGAACTTTCAGGCATTCATCATGAAAAGTCCAGAGACAAATAGAAATTTGACTTGCAAATACAAGACTCAAAATAGATATAAAAAAGTAAACAGGAAAGATAAATCATAAGGGATTCAATAAAGTTAAACTGCTTACATTGTTTTTCATGGGAAAATGATACTTAGAGCTTCTAAAGCTTTCTCATCATTAGGGCAGCTAAAAGGAATGGACATAGAAAGCCCAGGTGTGAGTTGAATGTAATGGTTGATGTGATGGTATACTTATCAAAATTTAAGGCATGAGAAGAAGAAGGCCCCAGAAGAAAGAGAAATACAGAAGTAGACTGAGCTAAATTATTTGACATAAAAGAAGCCCAGAAGAGAACATGAATATTACTATCATCAGAATTGGCTCAAAAAAGGAATAATACACACAATCTCAGGGGTAAAAGTCTATATTACTATACAGGAAAGTAGTAAGGGAAAGACTAAGAGTAGGGGGAAGGGCTGATTGAAGGAAGGACAGATTAGGTGAGGTAAATATCAGAATCAAAACATTTTTCAGAATGGACAGAGTAAAAGGAGAGGGAGAGTAAGATAAATGGAAAAATGGGATGAAGGGAAATAATTTGTAACCATTACTATGACAAAATTTATAGCAAATTTGTCTGGTAAAGCCTTCATTTCTCAAATATATAAAAAGTTAAATCAAATTTAAAGAAATGAGTCATTCTCCAATTAATAAATGGTTAAAGGTTTTGAGCAAACACTTTTTTCAGATGAAATAATAAAAAAAATCTATAGTACTTAAAAAATGTTACAATATACTATTCACTAGAGAAATGCAAATTAAAACAACTCTGAGCTACTGCAACACACCTATCAGACTGGCTAACGTGACAGAAAAGGAAAATGACAAATGCTGAAAATGTGTGAGAAAAACCACACAGTAATGCATTGTTGGTGAAGATGTACACTAATTCAACCCTGGAGAAAAATTTGAAACTAATCCTAAAGGAGTATAAAACCATGCATTTCCTTTGATCAAGCAGTACTAAAAGAAGTTTGTATCCCAAAGGGATAAAAGAGAAAGAAAGAGAGCATTTACATGCAAAAAATACTTATACTAATTCTTTTAGTGGTGGCAAAGAATTGGGCATTTAGGGGATGTCCAAAAATTGGAGAATGGCTGAACAAATTGTTTTACATGATTGTGATGGAATAGTATTGTACTGTAAGAAATAATGAGAAGAATACTCTCAGAAAACCCGTAAAGATTTATGTCACTGGATCCAAAGTAAAATGAGCTTAACCAGGAGAGCATTGTATCTGATGACAACATTGGATAATGATCTGTTGTGAATAACTTAGCTATTCTTAGCAGTACAACAGTCCAAGAACAATCGTGAAAGATTTATGACAAAAAGGTTTTTTTTTTATCTCCAGAGAAAGAGCCAATGAAGACTGAATACAGATTGAAGATATTCTTCTTTACTTTATTCATTTTTTCTTGTGGTTTTTTTTGTGTGTGTTTGTGCTTTCTTTCACAGTATGACTTACATAGTAATGTGTTTAGTATGACTACACATGTGCAACCAATGTCAAATTGCTTGCCTTCTCAATGAGGGGCAGAAGGGATGGACGGAAAGAATTTGGAATTCAAAGTAAAAAAATGCATTAAAATTGATTAACATGTAATTTATTAAAAAAATATAAGTACAATTAAGCAATGAAAAAAATTGGAAAATTGGTGAAGATATTCCTACTTGTAAATGACTAGATGATTGAATTTGGCAAACCAGTGGACCAACAAGAAAAATAATTGAGATTATTTTTACCTGCAATAATATTTCTGGTTTAAAAACATGTCTACAGAAATTGTTGGCTTTTCTATATAGCAATAATGAATGTCCAAAGCAAATACTACAAAGTTTACATCTCATTAACTGTGACTACAAAGTGCTTAAAATACCAGAAAGTCGAACTCCAAAGACATACATAAATGCAATGACAAAAGTCTCTATAAAAATAAAAGGTAGACAAATAATTGGAGGTATAAACATTTTACATGATTGGGCAGTCCTAATATGATGAAAGATCATGTCTAACTTATCTGTTTTATATATCTAACACTATACTAATTTAACTGCCCAGGGAGTACTTTATAAAATTAGAATGAAATTACTCTCAAAAGTTATTAATTATCTAGTTAACCTCAAATCTGATCATCTTTTCTCAGTTCTCATCTTTCTTCATCTATGAAACATTATTTTAAAAATTATTCATTTTCATATTCATTTTTAAAAGTTTTGGATTATGAATTCTCTCCTTCCCACATATCCAATGTGATATCAATGTAAGTAAGAAATGTGATATCAATTATAAATATAAAATCATCCAAATCATATTTCCATATTGGCCACATTGAAAAATTGCAGGATAAGTAAAGTGAAAAAAATACTTAGATATGCACTCAGACTAAATCTTTCTCTGAGTTGGCTAGCATTTTTCATCATAACGTGTTTGGAACTATTTTGTATCTTTATATTGAGGAGAATGGCTGTCATTCACAGTTAATTATGATTACAATCTTGTTGTTACTGTGTACAAAATTCTCCTGATTCTGCTTCCTTCACTTTATATCAATTTATATAAAACTTCCCTGTTTTGTTCTGAAACCATCCTCCTTATCATCCTTTCTACTTATATCATAATAGTATTCCATCAGGATGATAGAAAACACTTTGTTTAACCGTTTCTCAATTGATAAGCATCAACTCATTTTCTCATTCTTTGTCCTCTGCAACATTATTGTTGAGCAACATTTTCTTTTGTGGACACATAGCAGATTTTCTCTATGTTTTGGTAACAACTTTTCTTTCTTCATAGTCATTTTGTGAATATTTCCAGTCTTTGTTTGTCTCCCTCACTTCCTCTTCATCTTCAATGCACAAATAATTCTATTTATATTGCTAGGCTCAAGTCTGGGGTTTCTTCTTTTCTGTTCATCTGTTGTTTTACCTGTTAACCTAATCAAGTCTCAATCGGTTCAATGATAACCCTAATAGAGATGACACTGAGATTTATAAATATAGCCCCAATCTCTCTCCTGAATTCTAATATTACATCACCAACTGATAAAAAAATAAACTTGTTCCAAACTGTCTGATTCTTAATTTCCCACCTTCTTTTGAAGTTATCCCCAAGCTTGTGATCATCTAAGTTTGCAACCACTGTTTTATTTAACTCTTCACTCTTTCCTCTCATATATAAATCAGTTGATATATCTTTTAAATTATTGTTATTGATGTGGACATTGGTTTTTCCTAATTGTTGTTATAACAATCATGTCAGTGGAAGGATAAACCTATTATAAAAGAAATGATATAAAAAGAAGTTTCTTTTTATTTTTTGCTTTTTGGAGGGCAGTTGGGGTTAAGTAACTTGCTCAAGGTCACATGGCTAGATTTTGTGTTAAGTGTCTGAGGCCGGATTTGAACTCAGGTCCTCCTGACTCCAGAGCCGGTGCTCTATTCACTGTGCCACCTAGCCGCCCCTAAAAAGAAGTTTCTTGATGCATGTGAAAGGCTCTTCTTAATTCCAGAATGAGAAGACATCAATTAAAATCACACCTTGATACTTAATATCTGAATGACTTTAAATAAGTCACATAAATCCCTTGGCACCTTATTTTCCTATTAAGCAAAATTAAGTTTGAACTAAATACCCTCTTATATCCTTTTCATATTTAAAATAGTACATGATATGACATATATCTACAAATGAAAATAATTATTAAAACCATTTACTTGTATCCACCAGATTTATTAAATTCTTTAAAAATTGGGACACTCTACATTACCAAGTGATCATTGGTAGGTTTTCTTTATTTTTTAATGGAATTTTTCAGTAGGAAACATCTAGAAAAGAAATGACACTGTCCAAGAGTTCTCATTCCTGATATCAATTAAACAGTATTGGGTCATGGGAGATGTATTGTATGAGATGTAAATAGAAGAAAGATTAACCAAAGACAGTGAGTTGCTTCTATTTGAGCATGATTGTGCTCTTATTCCATCAGTTGCTATGACGATAATCAGTTCCTCCTCAATGAGATCTTTAAATACAGGAAATGGGTATCTAATATCAAACACTGCATAAGGAAAGGACATATGGGAGGAATAGAACTGGTTCATATGAAACTGGATGATGAATTCATTGAGTTGGTATGTAATGCTTATAACAGGCACTACAAATGGACAAAAAGGTTGACCCACAGCTGAGTAGGTGGAAATGAGCAGATCAGATTGTATTTGAGAAATTTTGCAGTGCTTTTAATGATTACAATTTTCAATGTACAGTATTAATCCTGAAAAAAACATTCATCTCATTTATTTCTAGCAATTATCTATGGCATAAAAGAGAGTTATCTGGAGCATGGAGAGGTTAAATAATTTGTCCAGAATTATGTAACTAGCATATGTTAGGGAGAGCACTAGAACTCATTTTCTGACTCAAATCAAGGCCAGCTCTCTAGCCACTGTGCAACATCCTTTCTCTAAGAAAATTCTCTAAGTCTGTAAGTTGCAGTGTGGTTACAAATCTGTTTTGGTAGAGGGATTTTCTTCACCAGACATTTTCTAGACCAGGCATTCTAAACCAAGGGCCTGTGTTTTGTCATAAAAATTAGCACAACCTTTTCTTTTTTTTTGTAATTTCCATTTAGATAAACAAATTTCAGCCCTTAAAGTACTACAAAAGTTATTAAATTACTCCTAAATAATCTCCATTGAGGTTCTTTATCCATTTATTCACATTCACTTCATTTTTTACTATTTTTACTGTGTTTTACATTCTTCTAGTCCTTTTACCCCTTTAATTTATATTACTTCAAAAAGTTTATCATTTGTCATTTTTTCCATTTTAATTATTTGTAGATTCAACTATTTATTCCAATATACACATATGTACACACACATATATGTGTTTAGTTAAATAAATTGTGGTACAGTGATATAATTAGAGACTATAAATAATAAAGTTGGTCAATCATGGATGAGTAGTATATACATTTATGTACAAATTGAAACATAACAAAGATAAGTATATGCATGCATATGTGCATAAATATGTGAGTATTCTTATATAGACAACTTTTTCCCCCTTCAGTGTATACACACACACACACACACACACACACACACACTATACATACACACACAAACATTAGAAAATATTTTTAGTCAAAGATTTTATTTGGAGACGGGTTGTTTGTTTTTGATAGCTCTATCTGGATATATTCCCAACAGTGAAACTGTGTGGTCAAGTGTTTTATGATTGTTTTTGCTATTTTTATTCTGTGTTGACTGATCATTTATGAAGGGATTTTATACATCTGCAATTCTACCAGGATTAAATGAGGGTGGATGTTTCTCCACAGTATACCGTGGTTGATTTTTGTTACTTATAATTATTTTTGACAATTTGATGGGTTTGAAGTGGAACCTCAATTTTCTCTTAATTAGTATCTGCTTTATTATTACTGGGTTGGAAATTTTTTCAAGTCATTATTGATGATCTATGTCTCCTCTTTTTAAAATTATCTACTTATATTTTTATTTAATCATCAACTATGAAACAGGAATTAACTTGGCAAGTATTTAATTATTCCTAGCATATTTTAGATGTATTCATGTTATATGTATGCACATATGTGTGTAACAAAACTTTTTTATTTCATCTATTATTATGCTTTTTAAAAACTCTTGAATACCAAAGTATTCCTTTCCCCAATCACAAATCTCATGATCACTGTTCACTATTATATATAATCTTTATTCTTTTTCTTCCTTTGTTAATGGTGTTTTTTTTAAGTCAAGTCAGCAAACAGGTATGGTGATAAATGCTGGCCATAAAAACAAATGTTAAAAAAAAACCTTCTTGCCTAAAGGACTTCAAAGTCTAATTGGGAAGGAAGCAGGCAAATAATTGTGTATAAATAAAATCTTGAAGGTAACTAGGTTGCATAGGGACATCTAGGTGCCATAGTGGATGGAGTGTCATTCTAGAATCGGGACAACTCCTCTTCCTGAATTAAAAGCTAGTCGCAGACATTTACTACCTGTGTGTTCCTGAGAAAGTCATCTAACACTTCTTACCTCAGTTTCTACAAAATAGACTGAAGAAGGAAATGTCAAATGATCCCAGTATCTCTGAAAAAAAAATCTAAATTATGTCACAATGAGTTGAAGATGACTGAAAATGACTGAACAAGATATTCAGAAGAAATAAAGTCTCAGAAGAAAGGGAATAGTATTAATTCTTTCTGTTTCAAGGAAATAATGTAGAATGATAGTTAATTTTGCCTTTTCTTTGACATAATATTTTATAAAAAGTTGTAGTTTTTTTTAATAAGATCAAACCATGAATTCCCACGGGTATGTCCTTTCCCAACACATGCTTTTTGAATTTTTTCTTCCTGTTAATGTTGTGTTTTATCCTGGTTAGGATTCTGAAGCTCACATGGTTCTTCCTCTACTTTTTTCTTTTTCTTTTTCCTTTGTTTCTTTTTGTTTTGATTATTTCAATCTCTGCTCCTCCTTTTTCTTCTTCTCCTTTTCCTCCTCATCCTTGTCCACATCCTTGTCCTTGTCTTCCTCCTCTCCTTCTTCTAATAAAATACACACATATGCAGACAAATGAGAAAAAAATGAAAGAGGACATGGAAGAAGGAAGTGGTGTGCCTTCCTGAGGTTCTGTACTTTTCCAAATACTAAGAGTAAGGATAAACATGATAAAAAATGAGAAAAATAATACTGACTAATGCAAATAAAAATAAGCAGAATTAAGTGGAAAACATATATTATAACTACAATTTAAATAACAAAACAACAATAGAAAATAAAAAAGAATGCTCTGTTTGGCCTTCAAAAACAGAGATAAAATCTATATTTCTCCTTTCTTTGTAAAGGTAATATATTATGGATGTGAAAGTGTACATGTATTGTTGAACTTGTGTAACATGTGATTTATTTGTCAAACCCATTTCCTCTCCTTGTTTATTAGTCTATTTTTAAGGTGATATTTAGAAGAGGGTGAGGACTCATATACTGAGAAATAAATATTATGTGAAAACAAAAGGTATCAGTGGTACTTAAAATACATGAAAAATCAATGGATAATAGACTTGGAAATGGAGGGTAGATTAAAATTGAAAAAAGACTTTAAAACCAAATAGCAAAATTTGTAAATAGTGGGTTCTAGACTTCCTTAAGTAGAAGACAATGAGGTATCCCTTCCCTTTGACATGTCTAACCCCTCTGCATATATGCACTCAAGAGTGCCTATTGTCTCCAAGATAAAATATTAACTCAACTCTTTAGTTTGCAAAATCTTCAACAATTTGACTCTAAACTATATTCACAATCTTGGTATACATTGCCTTTCTTCTCACATTCCTCCACTACCTCAAATAGGCATACTTTCTGTTTCGAATGTATTGTACTCCATCTTCAGTATTAATATTTTTTCAATAGCTATTTTCCATGAGTGCAATGCATACTTCCTACCTCACTGAGTCCGCATCGTTACTTTTTTCTTCCTTTCCTCCCTTCTTCCTTTATTCTTTCCTACTTTCCTTCCTCCTTCACTCTCTAAGTGTGTTGTTAGTACTTAGCATAGTGTATGGCACAAAGTAGAAACTTAATGAGTGCTCACTTGTGAATAGATTGTGTTTCCTCTCCAAGTTTATGTGATGAGTTATTGCTGATGAAATAAATCTACCCCACTGGAAAAAATTAAAATGGTTTAAAACCAAAGTTTTATTATGCTTCAGTCAAAGTTTAGGCTTCAGGGGGAAAAACAACCTTGAACTCTGATTAGAGTTTTTGAAAAGCTTTTATAGAGAAAATTACCTTAGAGTGACAGAAATAATTCTTCTGCATATTTGAATTTCTCACATTCATTTAGGTTATAAAAGTGAAAAACAACATTTATCATTAGCTAAGCAGAATCATAATTTTATACATTCCTTATAGAAACAAGCATAATCAAACAGATTCCATAGGTTGACTAAGTCAAGTTACAATTTAAATTAGTTTTAGAGGGTTGACAATGGACTGAGTGTGGGGGCGAGATTTAGATGCTATCAGAGTGAACAGTAGACTTCCTTTCTCAAATAAGGCAGATCAAATTATTTGGGGAAACTTGAATCCATTTTATTCTTCTTAACTGAGGGATGTATGAAGTCTTAAGTCATTGGACAGATTTCAGCCAGCTCAATAACTTCTTAAGTAGGAAAACTGATTCTGAATTCCCCTTCCAAATAATAAAAATTAACAAAGGAAATCAAAGATGAAAACTTTTTACCACAATCAATTTCTTGTTCCATTCTAGAAGCACCAATCTCTTTATTAATTTCAATTCACTGTTCCCATAGTTTTCCAAATACGTTCAATGAATTCGTGCAATAAAAATCCATATCAACATCCATATATCTCTTAAGTTCCCCAAGTGTTGTCCCCATTTTTAATGAAATCAATGTTTTTTCCGAGCAATAATCTTCTGTAAAAGTATTCTCTGTCTCTGTCTCTCTCTGTCTCTGTCTCTCTCTCTCTCTCTCTCTCATAATCTTTATTCCCATAGTTTCTGCCCCTCTAATTGATATCACTTTTCCAGCATACTATTTTTATAATAAATGCATAGATATTTCAAGTGTTTTCAGTTTTTATTATGTTTCATTTTTTATCTTGACTAAATAAGTAATATTGTATGTTAATTTTCAGTCATAAGTACAAAAATCATTGAAATAAAATTAAGCATCTTATTTTCATGGCAAGCAAAGAAGTAGTTAGCACCTTGTTTCAGATATTTTATTGTTCCAATTAAAGTTTCATTTAAGCCTTGCCGAGGATTATATCAAGTCTTTGTTAAGAAACAGAACCTGTGAACCTCATAACTTGTGAACTCCTATTTGAAGGACCTAATGACAACATATAAGGAGAAACCCAGGCTGGGAGAGAGCAGAACTGAGCAGAACTGAGAAAAATCAAGAAGGGAGCTCTTGGGGTGGAAAAGCAGAAAACTTGTGTTATCCCAGCATTCTCTCTCTTCTGTCTGTGTTGATGTTTGCTTGTGCTACCAAGCCCTGAGACCTTACTGGAAGCCCTGAAAGAGGATTTTATGGTTGTCTGTCTACAGAAGTCCCAGAGGAGGATAATGGAGGGCCTGGGACTTTACTGATGATTTGTGTTGACCTCTTGGACTTTGTTTGTTGGTCTGTGTTGATTTCACAAGAAGATTGTGAATTGATGCTGGTGGCAGCAATGTGTAGGAATATTATTATGGCTCTGTTAAGGTTTGTCTTCCCAGAAACAGGAACTGTGAAGGATTTGAGGTGGACTGGACACTGTGAGCTTCAATATGGAACATGAACTGGAAAAGGAATTGGATGAGGTGCTGGACAAGGATCTGGGAGCTGCTGCCTGCCTTTGATTCCAAGTGACACTTAGGTAGATTCAGGCAGGTGCTAGGACCATGGAAGAGGAATTATGGGGTCTGAGAGCCACCCTAAGTAAAGCTCAAAAGATTTCTTCTTGGAGTCCTTATGCTGACTGAGAGGATCATGATTCACTGTGACCTAGGGGTAGAGAACTTTGACCTTTGTACATTATGTCCCTTAAAGAGGCCTACTCCTTAAGGAGGATTGAGTTAAGGGCTTATAAAACTATATCTTTTCTTTAAAACTATGTGACCATTTTGGTGAAAACTCTGTGGCCACTTCAGTGCTATAACATTGTGAATGCTATACTTTGATAATTGTCAATGTTTCATATTCATTTGTTACTGAATAAATAGAAAGTTCACTATACTATGTAATCAGAACCTTGACGCTGTTCACAGCAGCAGCAGTCCTCTGGAAAGCTGTTTATGTTTGACTTTACACTTATAGAATAGAACTTTGGTAAGACTTGCATTCTTCATTTTTCTCTTGATTATTTTGAATTTCTTTTTCTTTTTAAAATGTCCTTAACAAGTGCAAAGTAAAAGCAATAGCTTTGCACTTGAATTCACTACATATTTAAATCACAGATCTAGTCCATTTCTCCCTTGCTCTGTCTCTTCCTCTGTCTCTGTATCTCTGTTGCTGTCCCTTTCTGTTTCTGTCCCTCTGTCTCTGTCTCTGCCTTTATCTCTTTCTATGTGTGTGTGTGTTCCCTATGTCATCTTTACATATAATGAAATTTGCCAATAACCCACTATCAGTTGTCTGGGTCTTAGACACTGTGTGCAAGTGTAACAACAGAATGCTGTTGGTCAAATGGTAATGGGGTCCCTTTCCAAGTAAAGGGCCCAATCTCTTGATTTGATGACTGAATTTAGTACTTGGGGAATCTAGCATATAATGAAAGGATAAGCATACAAGTCTCTCTTTTTGTTTCTCAAATTTTTCTTTTTCAGTACCCCACCTCCCAGAGCCCTAGAGGAAAAAAAAACCTTGGAGTTTACTCATATTTACTCCCTAAAACAGAGTAAAAAATTAATATATAATGTGATAAAAACAAGTAGTAGGAGAGCCATTTATTTACTCAACCCAAAAGAACTGTTCCAACACCAAAATTAATAAATGTTCTTTGATGTAGTAACCTGTATTCTCCCTGAAGTTTGGTACTTAAAAACCAAGGCAGAGGAAAAAGTTTTTAGGACTGCTAAACAGCCATTTCATTTTTAACTCAGCTCTGGGATGTCTGAACAATTACTTCAAAGCCTACCTCTTCTTTCCTATTGGTGGGTACCTTCTCAGAGAATAGTAAAATGGCAGCAAACACCTCCTGCTATCAATCAGCTTCAACTTCAAGACCCAGTAGCTCCTGATTTTTTTTCAATTTATTAATGTGCCTCCAGGTCTGAAAACATCCATATCAGTATCATGATTTCCCTGTTTATAACCAGGGAAATATAGATGACATCTAGGGGATTGGATTGCTGATTTGGATCCTCCTCCTAGATGCTCTAGTTACAATGTCTAAGTCACCATCACTGCTAAGGGAAGAGGGAGGAATACTAATCCCTCATTCATTGGAAGTTTCAAAGAGAATCTTACAGAATACCAACACTCTCCACAGGCAGGCAGAAAGAATAAGAGCAAAAGTTATTATTGTTTGGTTTTTCCTTTAGAGTATGCTGAGTGATTGTCTCATCCTAGTTTAGGTGCTAATCCTCTTTTGACCAGTCATGCCACACCATGATCAGAGGGACAAAGGGACAGAAATGATTTACTTTGTCATCCCAAAGCATACATTCTTCAGGATTAAGCCACATTGACCCAAAGAATTTCTTCTTAAGTTTCATACCTGCTCCAACCTGGTGTACTCTGCCCAGAGAAAATTAAAGGTAAAAATGGTAAATTAAAGGTAAAAAATTAAGTTTTTACTAAATGTGTGTGAAGTGCCACTTTGATATTTTTATTGTTTCAATATGTATTACTTACTGTTATGAAAAAACCTATATTCAATGTCATATACTCCTCCTATAAGAATATGTACAGTATTTTTCAGACATTGTATTTGTATCAGTTTCCTAATTAAATTAGATGCATAAATCAAATACAGAGATAAAAGAAATTATATTAATAGAATAGAATTTTAACATTGGTACCTATAAAAAAATCTGAATTGTTTGGAAGATGAAAAAAAGCATAACGTATACCCAGTAGACAATTCACTGAACTTATTATGCTCGACAATTTGTGCTAATCATAAATATTACTTCTCAAATGCAAGCAAGGCCAATGTCCTGAAAACAATGTTGGATTTTTCTTTATTTTATATTTAACATATATAATCAATGAAGATATGGCATTTCATTGTTTAAAATATGTTAGCACCTTCCTATGTCTGTATAAAACAAGAATGCATCTCTGTTGGAATTCAGGGATCATTTTGGAATTAGGAAATGTTTTTTCAAGAACTAACAGGTATTGACTTATTTTTGTAAAATGATTTTCTTCTTCTTGTTCCTAAGACATATAACCATGTCTTTGGGAGTTAATGTATTTTGTAAATCTATCAAGGAATTCCTGGTAAACCTGTAAATTGTAGATTGTTTATAGTCAAATTATTTGTAAACTATCACACTTTTTCCCCTTAAATTGTTCAATGCAGGCAATGAAGAAAGGGATCAGAAGAAAAATTCATGATTCATCCATCTTCATTAAATTTTTATAGATTTGGGGACTATAGACTAGTTGATATCCTGGATAATTAAGTTGCTGTTGTTAAATGTTTAAAGCTTATAATTACAGTTTATCAGATATGGATATATTACCAAGGACTTAGAATGCAAGATATCTTTTTAATGTGTACAAGTGCACACTCTTCTCTAATGGAATTATAGAAGTAGCTTGAGATTAGGTTATTTGAAAATTTGGCCAAACCTCAATGGCCCTTAAAAGACTGAACTGTTATTTTCCAGCCAGTTCATTAATCAGAAATGAACAGAAATGAAATTAGCCAGAATTAGAAGAAGAAACCACATTCTATGTGAGATTTCTTGCCTAGAAGGGAGGACTAGGACATTCTTCTAACTTCTGTGGCCCTATCATTTTCAGATTCATGATGGCAAAGAGTATCTACAAGGACTTTCACTATCTAGCAAGGAGAGCATTAGTTCAGGAGAGTTAAAGGACCAGCTGTGAGAGGAGATAAAAACAGCATAGACAGACAGGGGAGCAGGGATACAGTAAAAAGTGGAGGAGAAAATTGTACCCTAACATACCAACTGAGAAATCCACTGAGCAGAAACTCTAAGATCATTTGTTTTTGTACAGTGCTACGTTGTCCACTTTTGTCCAGACACATCCTAATCTTTGTAATCCCGTGGGGCAAAGCACACCAGCCCTATACCATCTCTCAAAGTTATCCAAAGCTCATATTCATTGTTTAAAAAATACTGTCTCACCATCTGCCATCTCCTACCCTTTTTGTCTTCAGTCTTCATCAACACCAGAATCTTTCCCAAGAAGAAGAATCAACAAATAGAGAAAGGACTTCTAGGCTCCACGGTTTTTGAGTGGTCAATTGCTTTGTCCCTGATTACCAATGACCTCTAAATCATATCTACTTTTATGTGTATCAGATGATTTCTGGTCACATTTATATAGTTAGTGTCTTGTAGTTTCTGTTCTTACTCTACCACTTTAATTAATATCTTTACCAAAAGTTTAATGTGTACATTTTGCAAACCCTCAATGGAAAACCCAGGAGTGGAAGCTCCTAAACAGATGTTTTAGGCATAGCACAGTGTGGAGAAAATGATTTATTCCTTTTCTTGTAAAGTATATTTTTCCAACAAACATAAGAAGATGGTCCAATTTTTTAAATGAATATCATCAGGGAATATTTTTGACAGTTATTCATTTACTTGATGTTCTTGATATTTATGCTGTAATAAGTTAGTTAACTCTTCTTCAGATTAAATGGAATGAAATTCATATAAGCAAAATTCTTCATACAATGTTCTATTACTCTTATAAATACTTTATCCAGATGAAATGTAGAATTTGCTGAAAAAATTTCCCTGGTCTTAGACAAAGAAAGACATAAATGCTTTTGAAAATGGTCTGACCAACCAAATACCTGGGTGGTCAGATGTTTGCTTTGACTTTTATTCATCACATATTCTATCTTTCCCTCTATATAAAGGTAATCAAGGTATAAGGAGACTGAATTTTTTCCCCTGCAATATAGTCAAAAATACATTGGAGACTATTTCTATTTTACTTAATATTTTTTAAAGCAATGTGACAACCTAATTTGCATTGGACAAATATACAACTTTACATAGCCAGCTAAAAGACCTACTTTTTTATACTTCTTCAGAAGGATTTGCTGGTTGTTGTTCAGCAGTGGGAAAATGCCAGCATGCATAACTCCAGAGGTAAGATGGCCATATTTTATTAAAGTCTTACATTTGCTGCTATCAAAATATAAAATATAACCCATGATATTCTTCATTCAATTATCGTCAACAATCATTTGTGGTTGTAGAGAAGATCTTCAACATAGTGTGTTTTTAAATCAATTCAAATCCACATGCCACACATGATACACATGCCAGATTTCCCTATTTCAGTATTTCCCTATCTTTCAGTATGGAAACTGACTTCAGCATTTTCAGTAAGAAAAACTGTGCAATTTTGTCACAAAATGTAATATTGATGAAAAAATCTTAAGTTGAGGAGTCTTTATAAGATGCAAATGAAACATAGTTCTATTATTAATCATCTACTTTTGCTACTTTTAATTATCAGTATATAAAATATTGATCTTTGTAAAAGCCCTATCATTTGACATTATTTTATTGTCCTCATGAAAGTAATTGAAAGGTAATCAGACTACATTTTTATGCTTTCTATTCATGGCTGCTGATTTGACAGTGCAGTCTGAAGTCTCTATCTATAAAATAAAGTACAATCAGGCAAGACAAAACATAAGAGCTCGTTCTAAACCCAATCTTTCAGCAATTTAGTCCCAATCCATTCATTTTTGAAATGCACCTTTCAGTTTTCATGATATGCGAGTTTAGTGCCTAATACAAATATTTTAAAGCAGTCTGTGGATTTTCAGAAAAGTATTGGAATGGGTATCTGATTAAGCAATCCAATGATATAATCATCTTTTTCTTTAATCATAGGAAATCTATGCCTTTGAGGCTACATGTAACCTTCTAGGCCTTTAAGTACAGTCCTTTGACTTAATCCAGATTTGTTTTGTGAAGTTTGAATTCATTCAAAGGGCCACACTTACAGGGTTTAGAGGGCCACATGTGGCCTCAGGGTCATAGCTTCCCAATTCCTGCTAGACAGTTGTTTAAAGGAGGACAAATATATTAGCAAAAATAAAATATTTGAAATGTTGATGGTAAAAGTAAAATTATGAAAAGTGAAATTTAAATAGAAACCCAGGAACTACTTCTAACTTGGGAATAATAATAAATGTGCTACCAAGTTCATGAGGTTGTTGTGGGGAAAATGTTTAGCCCAAACCTGAAGGTGTTATATAAATATGAATTAGTATCTGTGATTCCTGAGCTTCAGAAAGTTCTCTAGGAAAAGGGAAAAGAGGGATAAAAATATACTTTTTTCTTTTTTAAAATTAAATTGATTTGTGTATTTACTTTTAGTTTACAAGATTCAGTATTACAATCCCTTGAATTTCACAGTTTTGCCCCTCCTTTCCCCCTGCCTCCTCCCATGGTGGCATGCAATCAAGTATAGGATAGGCAAATACTTTCACATTGCACATTAGTCTGGTTGTATAGAAGGGTTTCAACCAGTGGAGTGAACAATAGGAAAGAAGAAAAAAACCAAACATGGAAAAGAATGATAGCATGTAGATTGCTTCAGACTCCACTTTTAAACTCTTTTCTTTCTAGATCTTTCTCTGAATGTATCTCCTTCCATCCTGAGACTTGTAGAGTTGCCTTAGAACTGTATGTTGCTGAGAAGAATCTAGTTTATAAAAGTTGGTAGTCACACATAAGATGTGTCTGTGATTGTGTACAGATTTTTTCCTGGTTCTGCTCTTCTCACTTAGCAGCAGTTTGTATAAGCCTCTTCAGGTAAATATGAAGTCCATCTCCTTCCAATTTCTTATAGTACAATAATATTCCATTACATTCATATATAATAACTTGTTTGGCCATTCCCCAATTGATGGGCATCCCCTTAATTTCCAGTTTTTTGCCACCACAAGGAAAGCTGCAATAAATATTTTTGTATATATGGGTCTTCCTCCCACTTCTATGATCTCTTTGGGATACAAACCTAAAAGTGGTATTACTAGGTCAAAAAGGCATGCAGTTATTTATAGGCCTTTAGGCATAATTCCAGATTGCTCTCCAGAATGGTTGAATTATTTCACAGCTCCACCAACAATGCATCAGAGTTCCAATTTTTCCACATGCTCTCCAGCATTTGTAATTTTCCTGTTTTGTCATCTTAGACAATCTGACTGGTGAGATGTGCTACCCCAAAGATGTTTTGATTTGTATTTCTTGAATCAGGAGTGATTTAGAGCATTTTTTCCACATACTTATAGATATCTTTAATTGCTACCTCTCAAAATTGCCTGTTCATATCTTTTGACAGTTTATCAATTGGGGAATGACTTGTATTCATATATATTTTGCTTAATTCCCTATTTATTTTAGAAATGTGCCCTTTTTCAGAGACACTGCTTGTAAAAATTCTTTCCCAATTTCCCACTTCCCTTTTAATCTTGGTTACATTGGGTTTGTTTGTATGGAAACCTTTCAATTTAATGTAATCAAGATTATCCATTTCCCATTTTATAATGTTCTCTAGCACTTCTTTGGTCATAAAGTCTTCCCTATTCCATAAATATTGCAGGTAAACTAGTCCTAGCTTCCCCAGATTACTTACAGTATCAGCCTTTATACCTTGACTGTGTTGCCATTTAGATTTGATTTTGGTGTATGGCATTAGATGATGATGTATACCAAGTTTCTGCCATACTATATTCCAATTTTCCCAGCAGTGTTTGTCAAATACTGAGTACTTGTCCCCAAAACTGGGGTCTTTGGGTTTATCAAACAGTATATTACTATAATCATTTATTACTGAGTCTTTTGTACCCAATCTATTCCATTGATCCCCTACTCTATTCCTTAGTCAATACCAAGTAGTTTTAATGTCTGCTGCTTTATAATAGAGATTAAAATCTGGCCACCTTCCCTAGCATTTCTTTTCATTAATTGCCTTGATATTCTTCGCCTTTTGTTCTTCCAAATGAATTTTGTCACTATTTTTTTCTAGCTCTGTAAAGAAACTTTTTGGCAGATTGATTGGTAGGGCACTAAATATGTAATTTAATTTGGGTAAAGTTATCATTTTCATTTAATTAGCTTGACCAAGCCATGAGCAATTGATATTTTTCCAATTAGTTAGATCTGCTTTTATTTGTGTGAAAAGTGTTTTGTAGTTGTGTTCATATAGGTACTGGGCTTCTTTCGGCAAGTAGATTGTCTGATATTTTATGTCTAAAGTAATTTTAAATGGGGTTTCTCCTACTATCTTTTCTTGTTGGACTTCATTAGAAATATACGAATGTTGAAGATTTATGTGGCTTTATTTCATAGCCTGCAACTTTGCTAAATTTATTTATTGTCCTAAGAAGTTTTTTTACTTGATTCTCTAGGATTCTCCAAGTATATCATCATGTCATCTGCAAAGAATGATAGCTTATCCTCTTCTTTGTCTGACTTGATTCCTTTGATTTCTTTTTCTTCTCTAATTGCTACTGCTAACATTTCTAGTACCAGATTGAGTAAGACAGGTTGATAGTGGACATCCTTGTTTCACCCCTAATCATATTGGAAATGCTTCTAGTTTATGCCCATTACATATGATTGTTGCTGATGTCTTTAAATAGATGCTACCTATTATTCTGAGGAAAACTCCATTCATTTCCATTCTTTCTAGTGTTTTTATTAGGAATAGATGTTGTATTGTTTCTGCACCTATTGAGATAATCATATTGTTTCTGCTAGTTCTGTTGCTGATATGATCATGATACTGATGGTTTTCCTAATATTTAACCATCCTTGAGTTCCTGAAATAAATCCTACCTCACCAAAATTTATTATTCTTGTGGTAAGTTGCTGTAGTCTTTCTGCTAGTATTTTATTTAAAAATTTGGCATTCATGAGGGAGATTGGAATAATTTTCTTTCTCCATTTTGTCTCTCCCTGATTTTGATATAGTACCATATTTTTGGGATAGAAAGAATTTGATAGGACTCCTTCCTCAACAATTTTCCCAAATAGTTTGTATTGTATTGGGATCCATTGATCCTTAAATGTTTGATTGAATTCACTAGTAAATCCATCTGGCCCTGGAGATTTTTTCCTAGGTAGTTCCCTCAAAGTTTGTTCAATTTCTTTTTTGAGATGGGGTTATTTAAGTAATTTACTTCCTCTTCAGTTAATCTGGGGAACTTATGTTTTTGTAAATATTCTTCCATTTCACTAAGATTGTCAAATTTGTCTGCATATAATTGGGCAAAACAACTCCTAGTTATTGTTTTAATTTCCTCTTCATTGGAAGTACATTTTCCTTTTTAATGCTTGAAATTTGGTTTTCTTTCTTTTTTTATCATATTGACTAAGGATATATCAATTTTATTGATTTTTTTCATAAAATCAGCCCTTAGTTTTATTTATAAGTTCAAAGGTTCTCTTAATTTCAATTTCATTAATCTCTCCTTTGGTTTTCATTATTTCTAATTTAGTATTTAATTGGGTATGTTCAATCTGTTCTTTTCCTAGCTTTTTCAACTGCATGCCCAATTCATTGATCTCCATTTTCTCTATTTTGTTCATGTATGCATTCAGGGACATAGAACTTCCTGTAAGAACTGCCTTTGCTGCATCCCACAAGTTTTGGTAGGATGTCTTATTATTGTCATTCTCTTGAATGAATTTTCTGATTGTTTCTATAATTTCTTGTTTGCTCTTCTCATTCTTTAGGATTAAATTATTTAGCTTCCAATTAGTTCAAAATATTCTATCTATTAAGTGATTGAAATAATTTATTTCCTCTTCCCCCACAGCCAAGGGCTTTACCAGAGTAGTAGCTATTATAAACTTTAATCATCAAGAAAAAGTTGACCACCTCCCAAAGATATATGCTCCACAAAAGGTAAAGAACAGTAGCAAAATCACAATATCCTACTTTTATCACATGTTTCATTGAACTTTGACAGTATTACTCTTGCATTTTCCTCATTTCTTCTTAGATTAGTTACCTAGAGGTCTGTATATGTTTGTATGCTAGGTTACCTAGTTATAGTAATAAACATAGAAGAATGATTCATGAATTTTGTTATTTACACTCTGAGAGAGTTTTCTATGACAGCCATTTACAAAAAAGGTAGAAACCTGTAAATCTGTGGCCTTGAGTACACTTTTTTGTTGTCAGCAATCTTTCTTTTGTTTTCCCCAGGAGATATGTTATTCCTTAAAATTGTGTCAGTTTATATATACATATATTTTTGGCCAGATCCTTAAAGTCCTTTTTCATTTTAGTTTCTGAAGTTACATTTTTTCTGAAAATATGGCCAAGGTATGCAGTGCAAGGGATAACTTATGTAGAGACTGCATGATGCACTGGCATGCAAAGCATGTCAAAAGATGTAAGAAAGGGTTCCAAGAATATTGGGTAAATCTGTCATAGGGAATATTGCACCAGGTAGCGAATGACAGCAAAGGAGTTTGGGTGGAGTGAGCCAAGATGGTAGAATAGCAGAAAGTATTGTGAGCTATAACACTATTACTACTCCAAACCAAAACAATATAGTATTATGTATTAATTCAGACCAAATCATTATGGGGGAATGTAAAGAACAAGTAACACTGAATCTTTTTTTTTTTTACCTCAGGTCACCTCAGAGAAACACATTGCTTTGTGAAAAATGGTGAAAGGATCTGGCCTAGAGAAAAGACCTACATAATGTACTCCAGCTTTGGGAGAAGCTGTGTGCCTGGACTATATAAGATCCCAAACCACTATTGGAGGGATTTGTAGGTTGCAGTAATAGATGTCAATGTGCTTTCTCATCCACCACTACTGAATTCTGAGTTACAGATTCAGTGTTGACTGAGGAGCAGATCTATGCCTGGGGCAGCAATCTGTTCCAGGATAACAAGACCTGGATATATGCCAAATGAACAACAAAAAGCAAATTGCAAATGTATCACTCAGGCCACAGAAGCAAGGAGGGGGCCCAGTTTAAGTTTATAGCCCAGTACAGAGGAATAACAAAATCAGGAATCCTAGGCAAAAGGGACCCTTTTGTTATGACACTGAATAAGCAGAGTTGTAAAGATGACTGATGGGGCAGCTAGGTGGTGCAGTGAATAGAACACTGGCCCTGGAGTCAGGAGTGTCTGAGTTTAGATCTGACCTCAGACACTTAACATCAGATGTTTGACCTTGGACAAGTCACTTAACCCTAAATGCCCTGCATTCCCCCTCCAAAAAATATGAAAAAAGATTACTGATAGTGACTGAGTCTTACAATAGTCTATCGTTGCTCAGACTCAAATATATTTCAGGAATTGATTGAGCTCACATCAGCAAGAAGATAATGAGCCTTTGCCATGGATCAGACCATCTTGGAATCACTGGAAGTTTTCAGTCTCCCAGCCTGGGCTTCCTTGAGATCCACAAATAATACCACACTCAATACCTCAAGAAAGTAGCAAAAGCAATCACCCAGATTTTCCCTCAAGAAGTCCACACACCTGGCCTTCATATCAACTCTAGTCTGGAAGTAGTCTAGAAAAATGAGCAAACAAAAAAGAATACTACCATAAAAAAGCTATTATGGTGACAGGGGTGCTCGACACAAATATAAATGAAGACATTGCTTCAAAATCATTTACAATTAAAGCTCTCTCTCCCTCCCTCCTTCCCTCTCTCTGTCTCTCTTGGTCTGTGTCTCTCTCTGTCTTTCTTTCTCTCTCTCTCTTTTCATCTTCCCCCTTCCCTCCCCCTCCATCTCTCCAGTATCATGCTATTAATCAACATGACTCATCAGTGTTGAGTAGCTGAGTTGCATCAGAGGTCTTTAACTGATATGTAACCTTCAGAACAAATTAAAAGCACTTTGGATTGCTACTATCAGCATGAAACTGAATGTCAAATGACTTCTTACTGAGCCAAGAATCCTGCATCTCTCTTAAGTTTTGCTTCCACTTCTTTTTAATGCTGTCTTCTTAGAGATGGTTGAATGATCCTTCTTGCAGATCCTATGAAGTTCTCATTTTTAATTTAGTAGCTTCTGCATAACCGCCATCATTTGTGTCGAGATGTTTGCAAGTGTTCTAGTCCAGGTGAGTAAATGTGAGGCTATGCACCAAATCTCTGAAAGCTGCCCACCCCTTTTTGTCACACTATTTCCAATAATATATTGACTCAGATTTCCCTCCAAGTTAGTTAACAAACTGTTCATGCATGGGTAAGCACTCTAATTTGTTGACATTAAGTCTTCTGGTCGTTGTCTTGTCTTGGGTTCACTGCTTTTTTTGAGTGCAAATATTTACTTGGCGATGATAGATCTGTGATCAGTTCAGCACAGTGCTCTACATATCCTGTTGTTAGAGGGAGTAGACACATTGATGGAATCCCAAGTAACACCATCCTACTATCAAGGTACATTTAGCAGTTAAGTATCCCTAAAGATTTTGTTCCATTTATGACAATTTTTTTAAAGTTATCTGGTAAAGTCCATTTAACTTTTTCATGATGTTTTGCTTTGTCTGATGGTTTAAATATATTTTTAAAATATGACATTTTATAAAAAGCCCTAAAGAAAAGTGAATGGATAATTTAGTCAAAATGTAGCAGCCCTGAATAAACAAATTTGTAATATTTGGTGGCAGATACTTATCGAGCCTATCCCTTTCAAAATACAGTTCAGAATTACTTAGAGAAGAAAGAAAGATTTAAAAATATCCAAACTTAAATAATGGACTAGGATCTATTGGTGCATTTATTGCTTGAAGCAAACAGCAAAACAGCAAGATTAATTAACATCATTGAAAGACCTTTTTTCTAGGAGGAAATATTCATATATTAAAATGATCTATGATTTCACTGATTGAAATGTTCCTTCCAAAGATGTATATTGTAAGCCATTCATCCTTGCCTATCCTTTTTGTCTCTCATTCATTGCATCCCAATGGTTTGCCACAGAGAACCCACGGAATGTGCTAAAGGTTTTTTTTTACATTTTTCCTGACACCACAA